>QNTS01011840.1:9216-20452 GCA_003317085.1 Hucho hucho
TCAGCCATGATGAAGTCTCCATAGTCATCTATCTATAGTCAGCCATGATGAAGTCTCCATAGTCATCTATCTATAGTCAGCCATGATGGTAGGTACTGTGCGCCATGTTGTGACCTTCACTGTGCTTGTACCTTTTTTGACTAGCTAAAATTCTCCATCAGAGATAGAGAGAGAGAGAGAGAGAGAGAGAGAGAGAGAGAGAGAGAGAGAGAGAGAGAGGGGAGACAAGACAAAGACAGAAATACAGAGGGGGGGGACAGAGAAGAGAGAGAGGCTCTGGTCTCCATCAGAGAGAGAGAGGGGGGGGAGAGAAAGAGAGGGGGTGGACAGAGAAGAGAGAGTGGCTCTGGTCTCCATTAATGATCAACCCTTCCATTAGTCTTCCATTAGTCCAACTCCCTTCCTCTTACCTCATTTGATGGTCAGCCGAGCTCCACTGTTGTCATGGTGACTGTGTTGTCTTCTTCTCCCTGGTCAGGTCATCAAGCTGCTGGATGGGAAGCGTTCCCAGGCCGTAGGGATACTCATCTCTAGTCTGCACCTGGAGATGAATGACATAAGGCAAGGTGAGTGGCATTATCAAGCCCTTGATTAGGTGAATCAGGTGAGCTTATTCAGGGTTACAGCAACATTGTGAGATGTCTGGGGTCCCTGAAGTGAGGTTTGAAAACCCCTGGCATGTACTGTGCAAAATCATCTCTAAGAAGAAGGGTGCGTACTCTCTCTACTCTCTTTTTTAAAACGTAATCCAGAGATTCAACAGAGGCCTTTATCCAAAGCTATTACATAAATAGTAGCTAAATGCCTATGTGGCCCATGTAGGATGCGAGCCCACAACTTAATCTAAGATGGCACAATTAACAGTTTACACATACAGTATATTCAATATGTGTGGTCCGTGTAGGACTCAAACCCACACTCAAGCACTAGTCTATGTTCCAACCAAGTGAGTCATCTGAACCACAACTTAAAGTCTGACTCTGGACCCCTCTACCCTGTATTTGACTTCAAACAGACAGACAGACAGACAGTCAGACAGACAGACAGGGCCTAACTCCAACCACCACCAAATCTCCATTCAGCTGTACTGTAATACTGTGATATCTGATCTAGTCAGAACAAATGGAACATCAGGATATATGATCTAGTCAGACCAAATGGAACATCAGGATATATGATCTAGTCAGACCAAATGGAACATCAGGATATATGATCAGTATTACACAAATGGAACATCAGGATATATGATCAGTATTAGACAAATGGAACATTAGGATATATGATCTAGTCAGACCAAAAGGGAACATCAGGATATATGATCAGTATTAGACAAATGGAACATCAGGATATATGATCTAGTCAGACCAAATGGAACATTAGGATATATGATCTAGTCAGACCAAATGGAACATCAGGATATATGATCAGTATTAGACAAATGGAACATCAGGATATATGATCAGTATTAGACAAATGGAACATCGGGATATATGATCTAGTCAGACCAAATGGAACATCAGGATATATGATCAGTTTTAGACAAATGGAACATCAGGATATATGATCAGTATTAGACAAATGGAACATCAGGATATATGATCTAGTCAGACCAAATGGAACATCAGGATATATGATCAGTATTAGACAAATGGAACATCAGGATATATGATCTAGTCAGACCAAATGGAACATCAGGATATATGATCTAGTCAGACCAAATGGAACATCCGGATATATGATCTAGTCAGACCAAATGGAACATCCGGATTTATGATCAGTATTAGACAAATGGAACATCAGGATAAATGATCAGTATTAGACAAATGGAACATCAGGATAAACAGTGCATTCGGAAAGTATTCAGACCCCTTGACTTTGTCCACATTTTGTTACATTACAGCCTTGTTCTAAAATTAATTAAACAAATGTTTTTCCACATCAATCTACAGACAATACCCCATAATGACAAAGCGAACAGTTTCTTTTTTTTGTTGCAAAAAAACAGAAATACGCTATTTACATAAGTATTCAGACATTTGCTATAAGACTCGAAATTGAGCTCAGGTGCATCCTGCTTCCATTGATCATCCTTGAGATGTTTCTATAGCCTGATTGGAGTCCACCTGTCATAAATTCAATTGATTGGACAGGATTTGGAAAGGCACACACCTGTCTATATAAGGTCCCACAGTTGACAGTGCTTGTCAGAGCATAAACCAAGCCATGAGGTCGAAGGAATTGTCCGTAGAGCTCCGAGACAGGATAGTGTCGAGGCCCAGATTTGGGGAAGGGTACCAAAAGTGTCTGCAGCATTGAAGGTCCCCAAGAACACAGTGGCCTCCATCTTTCTAAAATGGAAGAAGTTTGGAACCACCAAGACCCTTCCTAGACCTGGCCACCTGGCCAAACTGAGCAATCGGGGGAGAAGGGCCTTGGTCAGGGAGGTGATAAGGAACTCAATGGTCACTCTGACAGAGCTCCAGAGTTCCTCTGTGGCAATGGGAGAACCTTCCAGAAGGACAACCATCTCTGCAGCACTCCACCAATCAGGCCCTTATGGTAGAGTAGCCATATGGAAGCCACTACTCAGGAAAAGGCACATGACAGCCCGCTTGAAGTTTGCCAAAAGGCACCTAAAGGACTCAGACCATGAGAAACAAGATTCTCTGGTCTGATGAAACCAAGATTGCACTCTTTGGCCTGAATGCCAAGCTTGATGTCTGGAGGAAACCTGGCACCAATCCTACGGTGAAGCATGGCGGTGGCAGCATCATGCTGCGGGGATGTTTTTCAGTGGCAGGGACTGAGAGACAAGTCAGGATTGAGGGAAAGATGAACGGAGCAAAAGTACAGAGAGATCCTTGATGAAAACCTGCTCCAGAGCACTCAGGACCTCTTCCAACAGGACAATGACCCTAAACACACAGCCAAGACAATGCAAGAGTGGCTTCGCTGCCAAAGGTGCTTCAACAAAGTACTCAGTAAAGTGTCTGAATACTTATTTAAATGTATTTATTTTGAATACATTTGCAAAAAGTTCTAAAAACCTCTTTTTGCTTTTTCATCATGGGGTTGTGTGTGTAGATAGATGAGGGTATTTAAAAAAAAATCTATTTTAGAGTAAGGCTGTAACGTAACAAAATGTGGAAAAGGGGGTCTGAATACTTCCCAAATGCACTGTAGTGCACTGCTTTTGACCCGGGCCCAGCAGTGCACTATATAGGGAATAGTGCGTGCATGTATCTGGCCCTCACACACCTCTCACCAGCCCAACATTGATCATGTGGAGACAGACCTTGTCCACTGGGATCTCATGGACAGTTTTAGCAGCAACTGTAAGAACAGGGAAACATCCATGTCCGGTTGAAATGTTTTAATCTGATCCAGTCCTGTTGGATTTCAGCTCTGTGAAAGTACACCTTTGGGAATTGTGTAGGAGAGTTGGCTTAGGTTTTTTTGTGTGATTATGGGAAAAATCTTACAATTACACCTACAGCCTCCCGCCAGTCATAGAAATACCCTTATGTGACCCCACAGCCCTGTAGAGATTCACTGTATACTGTGTATCCATCCATGCACTACCTTCACTCATGACTCAATGAACCTGTTTACTCCTGTAGCTGTGCTGATGGTGGACAACTCTGTAGTGGACCTGGAAACCATCCAGGCTTTATACGAAAACGTGAGTACCACTCCTTTCTTGTCTTGTCCTTTTTTGCATTTTGAGCTCTCTTCAGTTTGTTCAGTGTTGTTTGATCCCCCTACCAGAGAGCCCAGCCTGATGAGCTGGAGCGGATAAAGAAACACGACCACACTTCAGAGGAGGAACAAGTCAAGTTTCTGGACAAACCTGAACAGTGAGTGTTCTCCTTTCATCCACTTTTTCAACTTTCTGTGGAGGGTGATAGCTGGGGAAAACCTTGTGAGTAGCTCCACCTCAAGGCACCATCTCCATCTCAAGGCACCATCTCCACCTCAAGGCACCAGCTCCACATCAAGGCACCCTCTCCACGTTTGTATACAGTACCAGTCAAAAGAAAAAGGAGCTGATTGTGGACTACAGGAAACGGAGGGCCGAGCACGCCCTTATCCACATCAACGGGGCTGTAGTGGAGCAGGTCGAGAGCTTCAAGTTTCTCGGTGTCCACATCACTAAGGAATTATCATGGTCTATACACACCAACACAGTTGTGAAGAGGGCACGACAATGCCTCTTCCCACTCAGGAGGCTTAAAAGATTTGACTGGGCCCTCAGATCCTCTAAAAGTTATACAACTGCACCATTGAGAGTATCTTGACTGCCTGCATCACCACCTGGTATGGCAACTGCTTGGCATCCGACCTTAAGGCACTGCAGAGGGTAGTGCGTACGGCCCATACATCACTGGGGCCAAGCTTCCTGCCATCCAGGACCTCTATATCAGAGGAAGGCCCTAAAAATTGTCAAAGACCCCCGCCACCCAAGTCATAGACTGTTTTCTCTGCTACCGATGCACCAAGTCTGGAACCAACAGGACCCTGAACAGCTTCTACCCATAAGCCATAAGACTGCTAAATAGTTTGTCCGGGTAACTATTGGTTAACTATTTAACTATCTGCATTGACCCTTTTTGCACTAACTCTTTTGACTCATCACATATGCTGCTGCTACTGTTTATTATCTATCATGTTGCCTAGTCACTTTATCCCTACCTATATGTACGTACTGGATCTACCTCAATCACCTCATACCCCTGCACATAGACTCGGTACCCTGTGTATATAGACAAGTTATGGTTACTCATTGTGTATTTATTCCTCTTTATTGTTGAGAAGGGCCGTCAGTCAGCATTTCACTGTTAGTCTACACCTGTTGTTTACCAAGCATGTGTCAAATAAAATGTGATTTGATTGCAAGTGTACCCATAGGAACAAAACGGGAAGTAAAAGTAGGAAGTGTACCAATCAATATGTGCTGTGATTTGTTGGTTCAACTCAAATGACATCCCAAAATATACAGTACATTTAATTTCATGAGCCACATCAGTTTATTTTTATTTATTTTTATTTCCCCTTTATTTAACCAGGTAGTCCAGTTGAGAACAAGTTCTCATTTACAACTGCGACCTGGCCAAGATAAAGCAAAGCAGTTCGACACATACAACACAGAGTTACACATTGGAGTAAACAAACATACAGTCAATAATACAGTAGAAAAAAAACTAATCTATATACAATGTGTGCAAATGTGTCACGTCCTGGCCATAGAGAGCCCTCGGGGTTCTCTATGGTGTTTTAGGTCAGGACGTGACTAAGTGGGGTTTTCTAGTTGTTTTGTTTCTATGTTGGTTTTATGTATGGTTCCCAATTAGAGGCAGCTGATTATCGTTACCTCTAATTGGGGATCATACTTAGTGTGTTCTGTTTCCCACCTGCATTTGTGGGATATTGTTTTGGTTAGTGCTGTTGAGCGCTACGTATTGTACGATCAGTTGTGTTCTTTTTTTTTTTTTGTATGTTCCACCTTTATTAAATATGTGGAACTTTACGCACGCTGCGCCATGGTCCATTTATTCAAACGACGATCGTGACAGAATATCCCACCAAGTCAGGAACAAGCAGCGTGCCCAGGAGGTAAAGGAGAGTTGGTCTTCGGAGGAAGTACTGGGTGGATGCGAGACCCTTCCTTGGCGGGAGTCGCCGAGGAAGATAGGAGGACAGCGACGACGCCGGGTCCGCGGCCAAAAGGAGCCCAAGGGCAAGCCCAAGTTTTTTTGGGGGGCGGGCACAAGGGGCGGTCGGCCGAGCCGAGAGCCAGAGCCCGAATGGGAGATGATTGTGGAGTTTAATGAGGGATATCGGAGAGAGGTGTTGGCTAGGAGTATGCTGCAGCGCAGGCGTTTAGAGGAGCGTGTCACCAGCCCAGTACGTCCTGTGCCGGCTCCCCGCACTCGCCCTGAAGAGCGTGTCACCAGTCCGGTGCAACCTGTACCGGCTCTACGCACCAGGCCTCCAGTGCGCCTTCCCAGCCCGGTACGTCCTGTGCCGGCTCCCCACACTCACCCTGAAGAGCGTGTCACCAGTCCGGTGCAACCTGTGCCGGCTCCACGCACCAGGCCTCCAGTGCGCCTTCCCAGTCCGGTACATCCTGGGCCGGCTCCCCGCACTCGCCCTGAAGAGCATGTCACCAGTCCGGTGCAACCTGTGCCGGCTCCACGCACCAGGCCTCCAGTGCGCCTTCCCAGCCCGGTACGTCCTGTGCCGGCTCCCCGCACTCGCCCTGAAGAGCGTGTCACCAGTCCGGTGCAACCTGTGCCGGCTCCAGGCCTCCAGTGCGCCTTCCCAGCCCGGTACGTCCTGTGCCGGCTCCCCGCACTCGCCCTGAAGAGCGTGTCACCAGTCCGGTGCAACCTGTGCTGGCTCCACGCAACAGGCCTCCAGTGCGCCTTCCCAGCCCGGTGCCAGGGCCGGAGCCTTCCTCTACGCCGGTGCCCAGTCCAGGCACGGTGTCCAGTCCTGCTATTAGGCCGGAGCCTTCCTCTGCACCGGGGCCCAGTCCGGGAACGGCGTTCAGCCCGGCTCCATGGCCAGATCCGCGGTCTGATCGTACAATACGGCAGCTGATTATCGTTACCTCTAATTGGGGATCATACTTAGTGTGTTCTGTTTCCCACCTGCATTTTTGGGATATTGTTTTGGTTAGTGCCGTTGAGCGCTACGTATTGTACGATCAGTTGTGTTCTTTGTTGTTTTTTTGTATGTTCCACCTTTATTAAATATGTGGATCTTTACGCACGCTGCGCCTTGGTCCATTTATTCAAATGAGGTAAGATAAGGAACGTAAGGCAATAAATAGGCCATGGTGGCGACGTAATTACAATATAGCAATTTAACACTGGAATGTTAGATGAATGTGCAAAGTAGAAGTACTGGGGTGCAAATGAGCAAGATAAATAAATGAATACTGTAGGGGATGAGGTAGTTGGTTGGGCTATTAACAGATGGGCTATGTACAGGTGCAGTGATCTGTGAGCTGCTCTGACAGCTGGTGCTTAAAGCTAGTGAGGGAGATAAGTGTCTCCAGTTTCAGTGATTTTTTTGTAGTTCGTTCCAGTCATCGGCAGCAGAGAACTGGAAGGAAAGGCGGCCAAAGGAGGAATTGGCTTTGGGGGTGACCAGTGAGATATACCTGCTGGAGCACATGCTACGGGTGGGTGCTGCTATGGTTACCAGCGAGCTGAGATAAGGCGGGGCTTTACCTAGCAGGGACTTGTAGATGACCTGGAGCCAGTGAGTCTGGCGACGAGTATGTAGCGAGGGCCAGCCGACTAGAGCATACAGGTCGCAGTGGTGGGTGATATAAGGGGCTTTGGTGACAAATAGCGGATGGCACTGTGATAGACTGCATCCAGTTTGCTGAGTAGAGTATTGGAAGCTGTTTTGTAGATGACATCGCCGAAGTCGAGGATCGGTAGGATGGTCAGTTTTACTAGGGCAAGTTTGGCGGCGTGAGTGAAGGAGGCTTTGTTGCAAAATAGGAAGCCGATTCTGGATTTGATTTTGGATTGGAGATGTTTAATGTGAGTCTGGAAGGAGAGTTTACAGTCTAGCCAGACACCTAGGTATTTGTAGTTGTCCACATATTCTAGGTCAGAGCCGTCCAGGGTAGTGATGCTAGTCGGGGGGGGGGGGCGGGTGCAGGCAGCGAACGGTTGAAAAGCATGCATTTGGTTTTACTAGCGTTTAAGAGCAGTTGGAGGCCACGGAAGGAGTGTTGTATGGCATTGGAGCTCATTTGGAGGTTAGTTAACACAGTGTCCAAGGAAGGGCAAGAAGTATACAGAATGGTGTCGTCTGGTGGATCAGGGAATCACCCGCAGAAAGAGCGACATCATTGATATATACAGAGAAAAGAGTCGAGCAAGAGCAGTTAGCATCATTTGAATGAAAATTCAATTTTACAATGGAATCACAGTATCACAGTTCCAGGCAGCATATGCAGCGCAATGGTTCACCAACAGCCTCCACTCATCACTGAAGGCTTTCCACTAGATGTTGGAACATTGGACTTGCTTCCATTCAGCCACGCAGTCGGCGTTCCAATTCATCCCATAGGCGTTCGATGGGGTTGAGGTCAGGACTCTGTGCAGGCCAGTCAAGTTCTTCCACACCGATCTCGACAAACCATTTCTGTATGGACCTCGCCTTGTGCACAGGGGCATTGCCATGCTGAAACAGGAAAGGGCCTTCCCAAACTGTTGCCACAAAGTTGGAAGCACAGAATCATCTAGAATGTCATTGTAGGCTGTAGCGATTTCCCTTCACTGGAACTAAGGGGCCTAGCCCGAACCAGAAAAAACAGCCCCAGACCATTATTCCTCCTCCACCAAACTTTACAGTTGGCACTTTGCATTCGGGAAGGTAGCGTTCTCCTGGCATCCGCCAAATCCAGATTTGTCCGCCAGATGATGAATCGTGATTCTTCACTCAAGAGAACGCGTTTCCACTGCTCCAGAATCCAATGGCTGCGAGTTTTACACCAATCCAGTCGACGCTTGGCATTGCGCAATGGTGATCTTAGGTTTGTGTGCAGCTGCTCGGCCATGGAAACCCCTTTCATGAAGCTCCAGATGAACAGTTCTTGTGCTGACGTTGCTTCCAGAGACAGTTTGTGTGAGTGTTGCAACCAGGTGTTGCAACCGAGTACAGACGATTTTTACGCTCTACATGCTTCAGCAATCTGCGGTCCCGTTCTGTGAGCTTGTGTTGCCTGCCACTTTGCGGCTGAGCCGTTGTTGCTCCTAGACATTTCCACTTCACAATAACAGCACTTACAGTTGACCGGGGCAGCTCTAGCATGGCAGACATTTTTGGGAAAGGTGGCATCCTATAACGGTGCCACGTTGAAAGTCACGGAGATCTTCAGTAAGGCCATTCTACTGCCAATGTTTGTCTACTGAGATTGCATGGCTGTGTGCTCGATTCTATTCACCTGTCAGCAACGGGTGTGGCTGAAATAGCCGAATCCACTAATTTGAAGGTGTTTCCACATACTTTTGTGTATATATAGTGTAGCTTACTATTCCTAATGTGATGAACAGATTGGATAGTCATAATTTAGGCTAATAATATAACTCATTTACTGTTCAATGCAACACGTAGTGACGTAGAGTAGGTCTAAGCTATATCACATATGTTTCTTCTCCTTTCTTTGCATGGGAAAAATGAGGCATTTTTACACATTTCATGCAATTCTACTGTAGTTGATATGACTGGAGACATTAGCAGAGTCATTTTTAATATGACAAAAATAAATGACATGGTAGAATACTCTGCTGACACTGACACAGATCAATAAAAAGGTCGTTGTCTGATCCATATAATCGGCATATGTGAACGGGAGACACAAATACCATATGACGTCCATCTAATCTGGAGGAGAACATTATTATCCAAAAACAAATTTTCAAGGGGCACTGAGCCAACAATGAGAAAGACAGTGAATATGCCCACTCACCAGGGATATGGCCGATGCTCTCTGCTGGTGCCAATTGGATAAGCTACTGTTCATTCAGTTAAGTGGAGAATTTTGATAACTAAAAGACAGATTGGAGTCTTTTCATTGTCATCTTTTACAGCAATAGCTATTTGCTTTCCAAACTATGTTTTCCAGCTATTGTATTTTAAAATATTGCGATATACCTGACTGGGCCTCTCTACTTTTCACTGACAGTCGCAACTCAACAATCATCTATTTGGTATTTGCCGTGCCCGGCCCAAATTGTGGGTCCTTCAGACAGTGGTTTAACACAATAAACAGCTTTATTTTATTAAAGAAGCTAATGATCCTCTGTGTCCAAGTCAGGCTTTCTAGTGTAGTAGCCTAGTTTGAATGATTGTATTTATTTCTGTATAGGCTATTTCAGCTGTATAATTTCGGCAAATGTAATTCAATGTAATTTAGGGGAAGCTTAGCTTAAACAGTTATGATGGTAATGACGGTTATTTTATTTTCAGGACGGTCTTCATCCGTAACTGTCGGTAATACGGTAAGGTACCCTAGGCGGCAGGTAGCCTAGTGGTTAGAGCGGTGGACTTGTAACCGGAGGGTTGCAAGTTCAAATCCCTGAGCTGACAAGGTAAAAATCTGTTGTTCTACCCCTGAACAAGGCAGTTAACCCACTGTTCCCTGGGCTCTGTGGATGTTGATTAAGGCAGCCCCCTGCACCTCTCTGATTCAGAGGGGTTGGGTTAAATGCGGAAGACACATTTCAGTTGAAGGCATTTGGTTGTACGACTGACTAATAATGGTGACTTGACTTTTAATTGTGCCTGCCCTAAACTCTAATGTAGGAAAATGACTTGACAAAGGCGGTAGTAGCATCGAAGTAACTTCCATCATGTCTTCTTCCTGTCACCTGTGTTGTCTCTAGGTTCCTCTATGAGTTATCTCAGATACCAGACTTCCCAGGCAGAGCTTCATGTATTATCTTCCAGTCTGTCTTCATAGACACCATCGCCTCCACACAGCGCAAGATTGACATCGTCTCTCGTGTCTGCAAGGTAGTTGCAAGATAATAAGGAATATTAAGAGATTCCGATTCCCTACTAGATGAATTGAGGAGCTTGCTGTGCTCATTTAAACGACATTAAAGCTCATTTAAACGACATCTGTCAGGCCTCATTTCCACGGTCTATTTCGTGTGTACTGTACACCACATTGTCATAAGGCTCAAAATAATCTGTAGTGTTCTGAAGTGCAGTCAAAAGTCTCTAAGTTAACAGGAGGTTGGTATCTCTGAATGTAGGATCTGTTGGAGACCTCCAGTGTGAGGGAAGTAATGGGTCTAGTTCTAGCTCTGGGGAACCACATGAACGGGGGAAACAGGACCAGAGGACAGGCTGACGGCTTCGGACTGGAGATCCTTCCCAAACTAAAAGACGTTAAGAGCAAGGTAATGAAGTGTCAACTCTACAGTATTGTAGTGACCTTAGTATCATTTCTAAGGTTCAAACCCCTTGGTGTAGTGGTTAAAGTGTTGGACTGAACATTCAAACCCCTTGGTGTAGTGGTTAAAGTGTTGGACTGACCATTCAAACCCCTTGGTGTAGTGGTTAAAGTGTTGGACTGACCATTCAAACCCCTTGGTGTAGTGGTTAAAGTGTTGGACTGACCATTCAAACCCCTTGGTGTAGTGGTTAAAGTGTTGGACTGACCATTCAAACCCCTTGGTGTAGTGGTTAAAGTGTTGGACTG
>QNTS01011841.1:19645-34905 GCA_003317085.1 Hucho hucho
CTGAACCCTAGCTATAGTCTCCTGTAGGGCTGAACCCTAGCTATAGTCTCCTGTAGGACTGAACCCTAGCTATAGTCTCCTGTAGGACTGAACCCTAGCTATAGTCTCCTGTAGGACTGAACCCTAGCTATAGTCTCCTGTAGGGCTGAACCCTAGCTATAGTCTCCTGTAGGGCTGAACCTGCCAAGTTGATGTATGTACTTCAGAATGTTTGAATTATATACCTGGGCTTTTCTCAGTTTTATTTTACAATTGTGTCATGTTAAATATTAGCCATTATTGCGAGTCACCGTCAATAATACCAACATACATCCACAGTGCATTCGGAAAGTATTCAGACCCCTTGACATTTTCTACATTTTGTTATGTTACAGCCTTAATCAAAATGGATTAATGAGGAAAACAATGAACTTAATCTACACACAATACGCCATAATGACAAAGCGAAAACAAGCTTTTAGAAATATTTATTTATTTATTTACATATGTATTCAGACCTATTGCTATGAGGCTTGCAATTGAGCTCAGGTGCATCATGTGTCCATTCAATCAATCAATAAAATGTATTTATAAATCCATTTTTACATCAGCCGATGTCACAAAGTGCTATACAGAAACCCATCCTAAAACCCCAAACAGCAAGCAATGCAGATGTTGAAGCACGGTGGCTAGGAAAAACTCCCTAGGAAGAAACCTAGAGAGGAAACAGGCTGTGAGGGGTGGCCAGTCCTCTTCTGTCTGTGCTGGGTGGAAATTATAACAGTACATGGCCAAGATGTTCATAGATGACCAGCATGGTCAAATAATAATAATCACAAAGGTTGTAGAGGGTGCAACAGGTCAGTACCTCAGGAGTAAATGTCAGTTGGCTTTTCATAGCCGAGCATTCAGAGTTCGAGACAGCCGGTAAGGTAGAGAGAGAGAGTCGGAAACAGCAGGTCCGGGACAAGGTAGCACGTCCGGTGAACAGGTCAGAGTTCCATAGCCTCAGGAAAAACAGTTGAAACTAGAGCAGCAGCACGACCAGGTGGACTGGGGACAGCAAGGAGTCATCAGGCCAGGCAGTCCTGAGGCATGTTCCCAGGGCTCAGGTCAAAGCACAGCCCCCACAACACTAGAGGGATATCCGCAAACCACCAACTTACTACCCTGAGACAAGGCTTAGTATAGCCCAGGAAGATCTCCCCCACAGCACGATTTTCCTGTACGCCAACCTGGCACCCCTCCTACGGGCAGCATGGAGAGCACTAGTAAGCCAGTGACTCAGCCCCCGGATCAGAGGCAGAGAATCCCAGCGGAGAGATGGGAGCCGGCCAGGCAGAGATAGCAAGGGCGGTTCATCGCTCCAGTGCCTTGCCGTTCACCTTCGCACCCCTGGGCCAGACTACACTCAATCATAGAACCTACTGAAGAGATGAGTCTTCAGTAACAACTTAAAGGTCGAGACCGAGTCTGTGTCCCTCACATGGATAGGCAGACCATTCCATAAAAATGGAGCTCTATAGGAGAAAGCCCTGCCTCCAGCTGTTTGCTTAGAAATAAGGAGGCCTGCGTCTTGTGACCGTAGCGTAGGTGTAGGTATGTACGGCAGGACCAAATCGTAGAGATAGGTAGGAGCAAGCCCATGTCATTTTATATTTTTTAATTTAACCTTTATTTAAACAGGGAGTCAGATTCCAAATCAAATCAAATTGTATTAGTCACATGCGCCGAATACAGGTGTAGACCTTACAGTGAAATGCTTACTTACGAGCCCCTAACCAACAATGCAGTTTAAAAAAATACGGATAAGAATAAGAAATAAAAGTAACAAGTAATTAAAGAGCAGCAGTAAAATAACAATAGTGAGACTATATACAAGGGGATACCGATACAGAGAAAATGTGCGGGGGCACCGGTTAGTTGAGGTAATATGTACATGTAGGTAGAGGTATTAAAGTGACTATGCATAGATGATAACAACAGAGAGTAGCAGCGGTGTAAAAGAGGGGGGGGGCAATGCAAATAGTCTGAGTCGCCATTTGATTAGGTGTTCAGGAGTCTTATGGCTTGGGGGTAGAAGCTGTTTATAAGCCTCTTGGACAGACTTGGTGCTCCATTACCGCTTGCCGTGCGGTAGCAGAGAGAACAGTCTATGACCAGGGTGGCTGGAGTCTTTGACAATTTTTAGGGCCTTCCTCTGACACTGCCTGGTATAGAGGTCCTGGATGGCAGGCAGCTTGGCCTCAGTGATGTACTGGGCCGTTCGCACTACCCTTGCGGTCGGAGGCCGAGCAGTTGCCATACCAGGCAGTGATGCAACCAGTCAAGATGCTCTCGATGGAGCAGTTGTAGAACCTTTTGATGATCTGAGGACCCATGCCAAATCTTTTCAGTCTCCTGAGGGGAAACAGGTTTTGTCGTGCCCTCTTCGCGACTGTCTTGGTGTGCTTGACCATGATAGTTTGTTGGTGATGTGGACACCAAGGAACTTGAAGCTCTCAACCTGCTCCACTGCAGTCCCATCGATGAGAATGGGGCCGTGCTCGGTCCTCTTTTTCCTGTAGTCCACAATCATCTCCTTTGTCTTGATCACGTTGAGGGAGAGGTTGTTGTCCTGGAACCACACGGCCACGTCTCTGACCTCCTCCCTATAGGCTGTCTCGTCGTTGTCGGTGATCAGGCCTACCACTGTTGTGTAATCTGCAAACTTAATGATGGTGTTGGAGTCGTGCCTGGCCGTGCAGTCGTGAGTGAACAGGGAGTACAGGAGGGGACTGAGCACGCACCCCTGAGGGTCCCCTGTGTTGAGAATCAGCGTGGAGGATGTGTTGTTACCTACCCTTATCACCTGGGGGCGGCCTGTCAGGAAGTCCAGGATCCAGTTGCAGAGGGAGGTGTTTCGACCCAGGGTCCTTAGCTTATTCATGAGCCTTGAGTGCACTATGGTGTTGAATGCTGAGCTGTAGTCAATGAATAGCATTCTCACATAGGTGTTCCTTTTGTCCAGGTGGGAAAGGGCAGTGTGGAGTGCAGTAGACATTGCATCAGCTGTGGATCTGTTGGGGTGGTATGCAAATTAGAGTGGGTCTAGGGTTTCTGGGATAATGGTGTTGATGTGAGCTTTGATCAGCCTTTCAAAGCACTTCATGGCTACAGACATAAGTACTACGGGTCGGTAGTCATTTAGGCAGGTTACCTTAGTGTTCTTAGGCACAGGCACTATGGTGGTCTGCTTAACTACTCCCAACACTACCCGGTGAAATGTGAGGCGCCAAATTCAAAATCCAAAAGTTGAATTATTAAACATTCATCAATATACAATTGTTGCATAGTCATCAAAAGCTCTGATTCTTGGCAATATCACAGCGTTGTCAGATTTCAAAAAGGCGAAAGCACAACATTTGATTGTTTGAGGGTAGCACCTCTAATATTTATGCATTAGCATAAATCCATAACCCAACACGGGTCTCACAAAACGCATAAAATCGCTAATATAAAATCGCTTACCTTTGATGAACTTCTGCTGAGGGCTTCACAAGTGTCCAACGAAGACAATCCATGCTTCTTTTGTTAGAAAAAGTCATTTATTATATCCATAAATCTCTGTTTGGTTGGCGCGTTACGATCATAAAATCCACCGTTGAGTCGCCCATTGAACCGTGAAGAGAACACGTTCAAATTATACCTATACACTTTCTACAAACAAATCAAACATGATTTTTAATGTATCCTTAGGTATCCTTTTGGGTATATTTGCTGTAATATTTCAATCGGACGATAACGTGAACGATAGGAATGAAAAATAAAGTGGTGCGTGTTCACAATCTTGCGCGCGTCAAACCTTGTTTACAAAAGTGGTCGCTTGACAATTTCCTGTTCCTATCTGTTCTGGTCACTCCTAGAATTCCCAGACTTTGTATATAGACTGTTGACATCTAGTGGAAGCCATAGGTACTGCAGTCTCAGTCCCACATAAAGTTGTATGCAATAGGCACAATGGAGAAGATGCTCATTTACAAAAGAAACTGCAAATCCGAATTTTCCTCTGGTTTTTGCCTGCTATATCAATTCTGTTATACTCACATACATTATTTTAACACTCTTAGAAACTTCAGAGTGTTTCCTATCCAATAGTACTAATTATGTGCATATCCTATTTTCTGTGCCTGAGTGGCATGCATTTTACTTTGGGCACGCCAGACTCTCCAAAACCATCACCTATGCAGCCGCTCCCTAAGAAGTTAAAACATGTTGGTATTACAGACTCGGACAGGGAGAGGTTAAAATGTCAGTGAAGACACTTGCCAGTTGGTCAGCGCATGCTCACAGTACACGTCCTGGTAATCCGTCTGGCCCTGTGGCCTTGTGAATGTTGACCTGTTTAAAGGTCTTACATCGGCTGCGGAGAGCGTGATCACACAGTCTTCCGGAACAGCTGGTGCTCTCATGTATGTTTCAGTGTTATTTGTCTCGAAGCGAGCATAGAAGTAGTTTAGCTTGTCTGGTAGGCTCGTGTCACTAGGCAGCTCTCGGCTGTGCTTCCCTTTGTAGTCTGTAATAGTTTGCAGGTCCTGCCACATCCGACGAGCGTCAGTGCTGGTGTAGTACGATTTGATCTTAGTCCTGTATTGACACTTTGCCTGTTTAATGGTTCGTCGGAGGGCATGGCAGGATTTATTATAAGCTTCCGGGTTAGAGTCCCGCTCCTTGAAAGCTGCAACTCTAGCCTTTAGCTCAGTGCGGATGTCCTTGGCTTCTGGTTGGGGTATGTACGTACGGTCACTGTGGGGACAACGTCATCGATGCACTTATTGATGAAGCCGATGACTGATGTGGTGTACTCCTCAATGCCATCGGAGGAATCCCAGAACATATTCCAGTCTGTGCTAGCAAAACAGTCCTGTAGCTTAGTTTTAATTTTTTATTAAATTTAATTTTTGCTTGTAAGCAGGAATCAGGAGGATAGAATTATGGTCAGTGTCATGCCCTGATCTGTTTCACCTGTCCTTGTGTCCTCCACCCCCTCAAGGTGTTGCTTATTTTCCCCAGTATATTTATCCCTGTGTTTCCTTTTTCTCTGTGCCAGTTCGTCTTGTATGTTTCCAAGTCAACCAGTGTTTTCCCCATTCTCCTGCTTTTTGCATTCTCCTTTTTCTAGTCCTCCCGGTTTTGACCCTTGCCTGTTTCTGGACTTTGAACCCGCCTGCCTGACCATTCTGCCTGCCTTGACCACGAGCCTGTCTGCCACTCTGTACCTCCTGGACTCTGATCTGGTTTTGACCTTTTTGCCTGTCCACGACCATTCTCTTGCCTACCCCTTTGCATTAATAAACATTATAAGACTCCAACCATCTGCCTCCTGTGTCTGCATTTGGGTCTCGCCTTGTGCCTTGATAGATTTGTCAAATGGAGGGCTTCGGGAGAGTTTTTTATGCATCTCTGTGTGTGGAGTAAAGGTGGTCCAGAGTTTGTTTTTCTCTGGTTGCACATTTAACATGCTGATAGAAATTTGGTCAAACGGATTTAAGTTTCCCTGCAGTAAAGTCCTCGGCTACTGTCGTGGAAAATCAATCTTAAAAAATATGACACTCGTACAAAAGACTTGTGAATTCAATAAGACTTTAATTCAAAGTAATTAAAGTCGAGCTGACCCGGGAAACAGCTGATTCTATTGATCACAGAGCTCTGCTTTATACCCTTACAGTATATGAGTACAGCCCATATGTAAATGCATTCACTCCCTTTTTCTCCTGCCACCTATTATCTTTTGATCTGAGTTCTTGCTTGTTCACGCCCAGTAACGCCCCTATCTGTTCCAAGTTTAGATTATATGGTGGCAGGCCCTTCAATGTTATAACAATAATACATTTATTGTGTACATATATTACTTGTGTTGGCCATTCTGCTGTCATCTTTTAGACCTTAATGGATTAAATTAGTATTCTATCTCTACTTGATGTATAGGATTATTTCTTATGGTTTCAATGCATTGATCTCTGTATGTGAAAATAGCTTGTCTTGACCTCTCCTTACCACATTCTCTCTGTCTCAGCATTTGCTTCCTGTCGCTCACACCTGACAGCTGTTTGGGCTCTGTTAGTAGCACTGCAAGCGCCCTTTCTTATCCTATATGTTTCTGTTCCTTATAAGTCCTTTTGTTTCTGTTTGCCTGTCTAATTTTACAGACCCTGTAACTTTAATCTATGTCTGACTCTTAACATATGTATTTATGGGTCTCAGCTTTGCAGCCTTGTCACTAGCCGAGACACCCTTTGACCTATGTTCTGCTCACAAGTGGCAAAATAGATTAAGTGGCATTCTGAGAGATGCGCTTGGTGTCCTCTCTCTTGACAACTGTCCAAGTTATCTTGCATGCTTGTTTTAGCACTTAAGCCTCAGCCAATATTAGAAATGCAATCTAAGTTATGTCAATCATGTTGTCTGCTATCACATTAATTAATGTGTCTTAGTCATGTTTTTACTACCACACTACTAGGAGGTCCGCCTCTGGGTGAGCGGTTTCTTGTTTTCTTATGGCGGAATACTCCTCATTCAATGCTGTCTTAGTGCCAGCCTCTGACTGGGGTGGTATGTAAACAGCTAATAAAAATACAGATGAAAACTCTCTAGTTAGATAGTGTGGTCTACAGCTTATCATGAGATACTCTACCTCAGGTGAGCAATAGCTTGAGACTTCCTTAGATATCGTGCACCAGCTGTTATTTACAAAAATACATAGTCCGCCGCCCCTTGTCTTACCAGACGCCGCTGTTCTATCCTGCCGGTACAGCATATAACCAGACAGCTGTATGTTGATAGTGTCGTCGTTCGCCACGACTCTGTGAAGCTTAAGATATTACAGTTTTCTATGTCCCATTGGTAGTTTAATCTTGCGTGTAGGTCATCGATTTTATTCTCCAAAGATTGTCTGTTTACTAGCAGAATGGAAAGAAGGGGGGGGGGGGTATTCGATTGCCTACGAATTCTCAGAAGGCAGCCCGCCCTTTGGAAACCTTTTCTCCACCTCCTCTTCACGGAAATCACGGGATCTGGGCCTTTGTAGGTTAGCAGTAAAACCTTGAAATCAGCCCTAGCCTTAACAGGAAGCTAGTGTAGAGAGGGTAGCACTCACTCCGGGAGTTCCTCTGTCCAGTGTCTGCGTTCTTTTGCCCATCTTAATCTTTTCTTTTTATTGGCCAGTCTGAGATATGGCTTTTTCTTTGCCTTCTCTGCCTAGAAGGCCAGCATCCCGGAGACTGGTGCTTTGCGGGTACTATTCAATGAAGCTGCCAGTTGAAGACTTGTGAGGCATCTGTTTCTCAAACTAGACACTAATGTACTTGTCCTCTTGCTCAGTTGTGCACCGGGGCCTCCCTATTTCTATTCTGGTTAGAGCCAGTTTGCGCTGTTTTGTGAAGGGAGTAGTACACAGCGTTGTCCGAGATCTTCAGTTTCTTGGCAATTTCTCGCATGGAATAGCCTTCATTTCTCAACAAGAATAGACTGACGAGTTTCAGAAGGAAGTTATTTGTTTCTGGCCATTTTGAGCCTGTAATCGAACCCACAAATGCTGATGCTCCAGATACTCAACTAGTCTAAGAAGGCCAGTTGTATTGCTTCTTTAATCAGAACAGTTTTCAGATGTGCTAACATAATTGCAAAAGGGTTTTCTAATGTTCAATTAGCCTTTTAAAATTATAAACTTGGATTAGCTAACACAACATGCCATTGGAACATAGGAGTGATGGTTGTTGATAATGGGCCTCTGTACGCCTATGTAGATATTCCAATAAAATCTGCCGTTTCCAGCTACAATAGTCATTTACAACTAACAATATGTACACTGCATTTCTGATCAATTTGATGTCATTTTAATGGACAAAAAATTGCTTTTCTTTCAAAAACTAGGACATTTCTAAGGGACCCCAAACTTTGTGTCGTCCGCATAGCAGGGAAAGTTGACATTGTGTTTCCGAATGACATCACTAAGATGTAGAATATATAGTGAAAACAATAGTGGTCCTAAAACGGAACCTTGAGGAGCACCAAAACTTACGATTGATTTGTCAGAGGACACACCATCCACAGAGACTAACTGATATCTTTCCGACAGATAAGATCTAAACCAGGCAAGAACTTGTCCATGTAGACCAATTAGGGTTTCTAATCTCCAAAATAATGTGGTGATCGATGGTGTCAAAAGCAGCAGTAAGGTCTAGAAGCACGAGGACAGATGCAGAGCCTTGGTCTGACGCCATTAACCTCTTGGTGATAATTAAGGAGCAGTGGGGTGCTAGCGCCCCATCCTTGACAACATCCGGAAAAATGTAGAGCGCCAAATTGAAATTACAAATATATTAATATAAAACATTCATGAAAATACAAGTGTTGCAGACTCTTCAAAAGCTTAGAATCTTGGGAATCTCACAGTGTTGTCAGATTTCAAAAAGGCTTTACCGTGAAAGCATAACATTTGATTGTCTGAGGACAGCACCCCATGTACTTCCCTCCATTAGCATAATAAAACCAGCGCGGGTGTCACAAAACACATAAAAAGAGCTCAAATAAATCGCTTAACTTTGAAGATCTTCTGCTGATGGCAATCCGAAGTGTCCAAGCAAGACAATCAATGTTCCTTTTGTTCGAAAAAGTCCCTCTATATCCATAAAGCTCAGTTTGGTTGGCGCGTTATGTTCAGAAAATCCACCGTCCACTCGTCCATTATACAAGACAAAAAATATACCTATTAACTTTGTCCAAACAAATCAAACAATGTTTCTAATCGATCCTTAGGTACACTGTTATGTATATTAACGATTATATTTCACACGGATAATATCTTGGGCGATAGTAACGGAAAAAGCCGAGGCGCACGCTCCCGGTCCCGCGCACCACAGACAGAAGTTACTTCCTCACTCTCCTTGGATAATCTTCTTCTACTCCCCTATTTTTCAAGGTAAACACATGAAACCTTGTCTAAAGACTGTTGACATCGAGTGGAAGCCGTAGGTACTGCAACCTGGGACCTGGAATTAAGCATTTCCAATAGCAACTCAATGGAAAATGAGCCAGCTCACAGAATCACATTTTCTCGGATGGATTTTCCTCTGGTTTTCACCTGCCATATCAGTTTTGTTATACTCACAGACATTATTTTAACAGTTTTAGAAACTTCAGGATGTTTTCCATCCAATACTACTAATCATGTGCATATCCTAGTTTCTGGGCCTGAGTACCAAGCATTTTACTTTGGGCATGCCAGACTCTCCAATACTCTGAACACTGCTGCCGCTCTCTAACTAGTTTTAAAAATTAATTTACCAACTTCACAAGTGCAGTCTCAGTGCTATGATGGGGTCTAAAACCAGACTGAAGCATTTCCTGTACATTATTTGTCATCAGGAAGGCAGTGAGTTGCTGCGCAACAGATTTCTCAATTATGGGAGATTCAATATAGGCCGATAGTTTTTTACATTTTCCGGGTCAAGGAGAGGCTTTTATTTCAGGAGAGGCTTTATTACTGCCACTTGTAGTGAGATTGGTACACATCCAGAGGATAGGGAGCCATTTACTATGTTCAACATAAAAGGGCCAAGCACAGGAATTAGCTCTTTCAGTAGTTTAGTTGGAATAGGGTCCAGTATGCATCTTGACGGTTTAAAGGCCATTACTATTTTCATGAATGTGTCAAGAGGTACTGGATTAAAAAACTTGAGTGTCTCCATGGATTCTAGGTCCTGGTAGTTCTGTGCAGACACCACAGGACAACTGAGCTTTGGAGAAAAACACAGATTCAAAGAGTCCGTCATTTGCTTTCTAATGATCATGATCTTTCGTCAAAGAAGTTCATGAATTCATCACTGCTGAAGTGAAAGCTGTCTTCTCTTGGGGAATTCTGCTTTTTAGCTTTGCAACAGTATCAAAAATACATTTTGGATTGTTCTTATTCTCCTCAATTAGGTTGGAAAAATAGGATGATCGCGCAGCAGTGAGGGCTCTTTGATATTACACGGTACTGTCTTTCCAAACTAGTTGGAAGACTTCCAGTTCGGCGGAGCGCCATTTCCATTCCAGTTTTCTGGAAGCTTGCTTCAGGGCTCGGGTATTTCCTATATACCAGGGAGCTAATTTCTTGTGACAAATGTTTTTGGTGGTTAGGGGTGCAACTGCATCTAAGGTATTATGCAAGGTTAAATTGAGTTCCTCAGTTAGGTGGTTACCTGATTTCTGTACTCTGACGTCCTTGGGTAGGTGGAGGGAGTCTGGAAGGGCATCTAGGAATCTTTGGGTTGTCCGAGAATTTATAGCACGGTTTTTGATGATCCTTGGTTGGGGTCTGAGCAGATTATTTGTTGTGATAACGTAATAAAATGGTGGTCCGAAAGTCCAGTATTATGAGGGAAATAATTTACTGTGGAAAGAAAAAGTATGTGAACCCCAGTCAATGAGATGAGATTGGAGATGTTGGTTAGAGTTGCCTTACCCTATAAAAAACACTCACAAAATTTGAGTTTGCTATTCACAAGAAGGATTGCCTAATGTGAACCATGCCTCGAACAAAACTGATCTCAGAAGACCTAAGATTAAGCATTGTTGACTTGCATAATGCTGGAAAGAGTTACAAAAGTATCTCTAAAAGCCTTGATGTTCATCAGTCCACGGTAAGACAAATTGTCTATAAATCGAGAAAGTTCAGCACTGTTGCTACTCTCCCTAGGAGTGGCCGTCCTGCAAAGATGACTGCAAGAGCACAGTTAGAATGCTCAATGAGGTTAAGAAGAATCCTAGAGTGTCAGCTAAAGACTTACAGAAATCTCTGGAACATGCTAACATCTGTTGACGAGTCTACGATACGTAAAACACTAAACAAGAATGATGTTCATGGGAGGACATCACGGACGAAGCCACTGCTGCCCCCCAAAAAATATTTCTGCACATCTGAAGTTTGTAAAAGTGCATCTGGATGTTCTACAGCGCTACTGGCAAAATATTCTGTGAACAGATTAAACTACAGTTGAGTTGTTTGGAAGGAACACACAACACTATGTGTGGAGAAAAAAAGGCACAGCACAACAACATCAAAATCTCATCCCAACTGTAAAGTATGGTGGAGGGAGCATCATGGTTTGGGGCTGCTTTGCTGCCTCAGGGCCTGGACAGCTCGCTATCATCGACTGAAAAATGTATTCCCAAGTTTATCAAGACATTTTGCAGGAGAATGTTAGGCTATCTGTCCGCCAATTGAAGCTCAACAGAAGTTGGGTGACGCAACAGGACAACGACCCAAAACAGAGAAGTAAATCAACAACAGAATGGCTTCAACAGAAGAAAATACACCTTCTGGAGTGGCCCAGTCAGAGTCCTGACCTCAACCTGATTGAGATGCTGTGGCATGACCTCAAGAGAGCAGTTCCCAAGAGACATCCCAAGAATATTGCTGAACAGTTTTGTAAAGAGGAATGGTTCAAAATTCCTCCTGACCGTTGTGCAGGACTGATCTGCAACTACAGAAAACGTTAGGTTGAGGTTATTGCTGCCAAAGGAGGGTCAACCAGTTATTAAATCCAAGGGTTCACATACTTTTCACCCTGCACTTTTAATGTCTACAAGGTTTGCTCAATAAAGACATGAAAATGTACGATTGTTTGGGTGTTATTAGTTTAGCAGACTGTGTTTGTCTATTGTTGTGACCTAGATGAAGATCAGATCAAATTTTATGACCAATTTATGCAGAAATCCAGGTCTTGCCACTGTAGATCCACAAAATGTATTCCATGGGACAAAACTAGATCCAGGGTATGACTGTGGCAATGAGTGGGTCCGGAGACATGTTGGACAAAACCCACTGAGTCGATGACGGCTCCGAAAGCCTTTTGGAGTGGCTCTGTGGACTTTTCAATGTGAATATTATCTGCCATGACTACAAGGTTCGATGGGAACTCAGTGAGGAACTCTGTATATGACCCAGGAGGCCTGTAAACAGTAGCTATAAAAAGTAATTGAGTAGGCTGCATAGATTTCATGACTAGAAGCTCAAAAGACAAAAAAGACAAATTTTGTAAATTGAAATTTGCTGTCGTACATGTTAGCAACACCTCCGCCTTTGCAGGCTGCACGGGGGATATGGTCACTGGTGTAACCAGGAGGACAGGCCTCGTTTAACACAGTAAAAAAATGCTTGAGCCATGTTTCAGTCAGGCCAATCACATCAAGATTATGATCAGTGATTAGTTCATTGACTATGACTGCCTTGGAAGTGAGGGATCTAACATTAAGTAGCCCTATTTTGAGATGTGAGATATCACAATCTCTTTCAATAATGGCAGGAACGGAGGAGGTCTTCATTCCTGTGAGATTGCTAAGGCGAACACTGCCATGATTAGTTCTGCCTAACCTAGATCGAGGCACAGACATGGTCTCAATGGGGATAGCTGAGCTGACTACACTGACTATGCTAGTGGCAGACTCCACTAAGCTGGCAGGCTGGCTGACAGCCTGCTGCCTGGCCTGCACCCTATCTCACTGTGGTGCTAGAGGAGTTAGAGCCCTGTGTATGTTGATAGATAAGATGAGAGCACCCCCTACAGCTAGGATGGAGTCCATCACTCTTCAGCAGGCCAGGTTTGTTTGTTGGTACGTCTCAGGGGGGGGACAGAAAACAGTTTTCAACCAGCGACTGAGTTGTGAGACTCTGCTGTAGAGCTCATCACTCCCCCTAACTGGGAGGGGGCCAGAGACAATTACTCGATACCGACACATCTTTCTAGCTAATTGACACTGAAGCTATGTTGCGCTTGCTGAGCTCTGACTGTTTCATCCTAACATCGTTGATGCTGACGTGGATAACAATATCCCTATACTCTCTATGCTCGCCAGTTTTAGCCTTAGCCAGCACCCTCTTCAAATGAGCCTTTACGTCGGTAGCCCTGCCCCCTGGTAAACAGTGTATGATCGCTGGATGATCATTTTTAAGTCTAATATTGCGGGTAATGACAAGGGTTTTCAATTTGTCAGAGCTAATGGTGGGAGGCTTTGGCGGCTCAGACCCTGTAGGCACGACCTGAGAAGGCTCGGCCTCTGACTCCGACTCGTTGCTTAATGGAGAGAACCGGTTGAACGTTTTTGTTGGCTGAATGAGTGACATTGGTTGAGCATGCCGACAGAATTTCTTTCCAGAAGCCTTGAGAAAATTGTCCGGCTGCGGGGACTGTGCAGGGGGATTTATACTACTATCTGTACTTACTGGTGGCACAGACGCTGTTTCATACTTTCCTACACTTAAAACGCCCTTGCCTAATGATTGCATCGGAACCTGGGCTTGCAACACGGCTATCCTCACCAAAAGGCGATAGTTCTCCTGGATATTATGAGTACAATGACTGCAATTAGATGGCACAGTGTTAATGTTACTACTTAGCTTTTTGGGCTGGTGGAGGTCCTGTAGAACCATGTCCAGATAAAGCGTCCGGGGTGAAAAGGTTGAATGGAAAAAGTTGAGCGAGGAAAAAACTAAGTCGTTGGTAAATGTGTTAAATGCAGAGTTTGATTAAACGGTTCTTAAAAGACGTTGGAAAATGTGTTAAACGCAGAGTTTTGAAAACGATCAGAACCTTTTTTTCAATTTCCGCCTAAAATGACATACCCAAATCTAACTGCCTGTAGCTCAGAAACTGAAGCAAGGATATGCATGTTCTTGATACCATTTTAAAGGAAACACTGTGGAAGTTTGTGGAAATGTGAAAAGAATGAAGGAGAATATTAAACATTAGATCTGGTAAAAGATAATACAAACAAAAAATCATGCGTTTAAATTCTTTTTTTTTTTCATCATCTTTGAAATGCTCTAGAAAGGCCAGACAGTGATGTAGGATTCTAGGTGTAATATAGATGTTGTCCACAAGATAGCAGCAGTGTGTGTGCAAAGTTTAAGACTGATCCAGTGAAGAATTACATCACAACACAATATTTTGATTCAAGTCTGCCCAAATGTGCCGAATTGGTCAATTTATACATTTTCAAGTACATAACTATAGAGAACATACAAAAATGCTAAGGTAATAAAAAATGTAAGTTTACACACTCCCAGGAATGTCATACATGATGGATCATTAGCTTCCCTACAGAAAAGACACCAACCTTCACACATTTAGATGGCCGGGCAGGGTGGGTGTGGAGCCAGAGATAGCAGTGAGGTCAAACTGTAGAACCCAGTTCCTACATTTGAATATAAAAATTGATTTTATCAAACAAAACTACTACTCTACATTTTATCTCTGGGACCCTCAGAATGGCAAATCAGAGCAAGATTACTGAATGTTAGTACATTATTTACCTTCAGAGGTGAATGTATCAAACCAGTTGCTGTGATAAAACTGTTTGTTGTTGTGCACTATCCTCAAACAATAGCATGGTATTTTTTTCCGCTGTAATAGCTACTGTGAATTGGACACTGCAGTTAGATTAACAATAATTTAAGCTTTCTACCTATTTAAGACATGTCCTGGAAAGTTGGCTATTGTTTAAAACGTCATTCTAGTCACATTATCGCATATTGAGCAAGACCTGTCCCGGTTTAGGGACACCGATCCCGTTGAGGTTAAAAGACATTGGTAAATGTGTTAAATGCAGAGTTTGATTAAACGGTTATTAAAGACATGGGTAAATGTGTTAAATGCAGAGTTTGATTAAACGGTTATTAAAGACATTGGTAAATGTGTTAAATGCAGAGTTCTGATTCAACAGTTAACTGAAAACTTTGGCAGGTAGGCAAGTAGCAACAAACAGCACAGCAGCACGGAGACATGTCCGGAAGTTGTGACGTTGTGGCTGTGGTCATGTACATAACAGACAATGATACAGCGTGTTGCCAATCTAGAAGACAGTGGTTAGGGTTAGGTCTAGAAGACAGTGGTTAGGGTTAGGTCTAGAAGACAGTGGTTAGGGTTAGGTCTAGAAGACAGTGGTTAAGGTTAGGTCTAGAAGACAGTGGTTAGGGTTAGATCTAGAAGACAGTGGTTAAGGTTAGGTCTAAAAGACAGTGGTTAGGGTTAGGTCTAGAAGACAGTGATTAGGGTTAGGTCTAGTAGACAGTGGTTAAGGTTATGTCTAGAAGACAGTGATTAGGGTTAGATCTAGAAGACAGTGGTTAGGGTCAGGTCTAGAAGACAGTGGTTAAGGTTAGGTCTAGAAGACAGTGGTTAGGGTTAGGTCTAGAAGACAGTGGTTAGGGTTAGATCTAGAAGACAGTGGTTAGGGTTAGGTCTAGAAGACAGTGGTTA
>QNTS01011849.1:5226-17275 GCA_003317085.1 Hucho hucho
GGGGAGAGAGTGGTAGAAAGGGGGGTTGAGGGATAGGGGGAGAGAGTGGTAGAAAGGGGGGTTGAGGGATAGGGGGAGAGAGTGGTAGAAAGGGGGGTTGAGGGATAGGGGAGAGAGTGGTAGAAAGGGGGGTTGAGGGATAAATAATATTAAAAAAGTCAGTTAAGAACAAATTGTTATTTACAATGATGGCCTACCCCGACCCAACCCTAACGACGCTGGGCCAATTGTGCACCGCCCTATGGGACTCCCAATCACGGCAGGTTGTGATACAGCCTGTAATCTAATAAGGGTCTGTAGTGACGCCTCTAGCACTGAGATGCAGTAACTTAGACCGCTGCGCCACTCTGGTATAGTACAGACAGGTTAGGTTCTTGTGGCAAAGCACACAGCATGATCACACAGTCCTAGTCCAGTGTGTACTGGGGCTTTACTGGGTTAATATGAGCCAATGGGTTCAGATTGACTTTAACCCTTGTGGTGAATGCTAAGAGACCAGTCAGTAGAGAAAGCATGCATGAGAACATTATTTGAATGGTCCCTACTCAGTCTCCACTGTAATTGGCTATGCACTACCGCCAATCAAAGCTCTATCTGACCATGCCCCAATCACATTGGATGCTTTCGTTTTGCCTTGCGAGATTTACCAATAGAATGGTCTCAATTGTGGAAACTCTGCACGTCAGACGAGATAAAACGAATGCACCTAAAAAACACAATGGCTTTAGCTGCTAAAATATTAGTCTTAGGATAAAGCTTTCCTAATAATGTCTCTCCTCTGCTTCTTTCCTTCTTCTTTTTGAAGACTAACGCACACATGGACTCGGTATCAGTACCACCCTATATTTAGCCTTGTTATTGTTCTTTTCTTGTTGCTATTTTATTTTTTACTTTAGTTTATTTAGTAAATATTTTTTCTTAACTCTTTTTTTCTTAAAACTGCATTGTTGGTTAAGGTCTTGTAAGTAAGCATTTGACGGTAAGGTACCTGTTGTATTCGGCATATGTGACAAATACAATTTGATTTGACTTAAACGTGAATTCCGACATTCCGAAAAGAGCGTGCACAAAGGAAAGGTGGATGTTTACATTTTGTAGCTCGACTTGAAAGCAGCGGGACTGAGGTGTCCAGGTCCCTGTTTCTGTGTTAAGGGACTGAGGTGTGTGTGATAAGTGTGCGTGGTAGTTTAGTCCTAAATGACGAAGAAACCTTGGTTTCTCCAGACCTCTCAGACTCCTTCCCCCTTTCAGGCGAGTGAGAGAGGGAGATAAAGAGAGAGACATACAAAGAAAGAGACAGGGACATCTCTCCCCTATGACTGACTGGTCATTGGCCTCCCTTGGGTAAAGAGGGGTTTCTGAGAAAGACTTCTCGATCAAACTGAGTTTGTAGAAGTTGCCCCTAAGCACAGGATCAAATTTCCAAATGTTTGCCTTAACCATTAGGTAAATAAATCTGATCTTGGACCAGTTAGGGGCAACTTCTTTGAAGTGGGGGCAGGTTGGAGGATGGGTTGGGTGCTTTCAATACAAACAGATGAGGCCATACAGACACTGTGGAAAGGACACCAGCTAGCAAGACACAGAAGGTTACACAGATAGACACACACAGGTCGATAAACCCACATCCAACACACAGTTTCACTCAATAACAGACCTACAACAGCTCACAAGCACACAACGCTCGCCACCCCAGAAACACTCATTCACCAGATGAATACCAATAAGGGTTGAAACGGCGTCTTACTAGACATATTGCTTAATGTATACTTTGGTCTCCAGGACCTGCTCCAAAGCCATTGGATGTGCATATATGTATATCTTTTCTTAGACCAAAGCTAGTAGCCCCAACATGACATAAACAATAACAACAGTAACCACAAATTCCAGAGAGAGCACCCTCAAACGGTCGCCCTTTTAAATCCGAAGTCTCACCACGCGCCAGCTGTCAGAACCACAAATCCCATGAACCCATAGGGAGCTGATAAAAGGTCCAGACCAAATTGGGGGGGTTGGTGGCTTCAGAAGGAGAAGCCTCAGCCCATTCCTTCATTCGTTATTTAACCTGCCGTTATTAGCTTCAGAGGCCCGCCGGGCTGGTCCCTCTGATAGGATAGAGTGGACAGAGCATCATGGGAGGCAGGAGGGACTGGAGGGGCAGGAGGTTTAGACCTGGGCTGGAGTCACAGGCTGAACTGTGGGCTAGTGGTCAGGTTAATCTTCAAAGGGCCTCTTCTTCTGTATCGTAAGAGCTTGTGTATCCTTGTTCACAATGCTATTCCAGACAAGTCTTCTCTGTGTGCTAGAGGGCTCCAGGTGCATGTGATTCAAGAAGCAATGTAGTGTGTGTCATGGCGTTACAGTGACATATAGAGGAGTAAAGAAAGGTAGAGAGAGAATGAGAGAGAAGAGAGTGGGAATAGGGGAGAGACTGGGATCCAAAAGCTATAGTGTGTGGGAACTTCTGGTGGGTTGACTGTGTATGAGAGAGAGATTGTGTGTGTACTTTACTGTGTGTGTGTGTGTGTGTGTGTGTATGTGCGTGCATGCGTCTGTGTGTACTTGCTTGTGTGTGTGATTGGGTGTAGGAGCCTAAAGTCAGAGTGAGTAATGAACACTTGAAAAGGTTCTGTCAGGTGGAATCAGAGTCAAGCCGTACTCAATACTCTCCCTTCAGAGGCATTATCACACAGAGGGGCTGCATCTCTCCATCCCTCTCTCCTTCCTCCTCTGACAAATTGACAGGCCTTACGGCTGGTAAAGCAGGCTATTCTGTATCAAGCATCTCCCTCCTCCTCCGTCTCCTCTTTCTCTGCTGTCCATCGGTCTCCCCCTATCAAGGAGTCTTCTCCGGTGTGCATTAATCAGGCCTGAGCTGTCCCCGCTCTGCCCTGTCTCAGGGGCATGCACGTGGGCGAGCACGCCAGCCAGACAGACTATACTGGAGCGGGTCCTTTACCCGAGTGGACAAATGGGGCAGACTCAGCCATGTATACAGACAGCCTTATCAATGCCAGGGACAACGGTGTGTAGTGTAATGTACAGTCATGTCTGATACACGTTGCTGCAAAGCCTTCTCTGATAGGTGGAGACCAATTAGGAAGCAGCTGCTGGTAATGGTCCCGGCCAATGGAAGGTGATTATGCCTCAGACCTTTAACCCAATCAAATATATTCTTCTCAACATGTTTCTTTGAACTAATAACTTCTTCCTTGAATAGTCAGCTGAGACATACAGCTCAGAGCATCGCTGACCCCCTTCACACTCGCAAGCAGACACACACACACACACACTCGCAAGCACACACACACACACACACACACTCGCAAGCACACACACACACTCGCAAGCACACACACACACGCACGCACACACACACACTCGCAAGCACACACACACACACACACACACTTGCAAGCAGACACACACACACTCGCAAGCAGACACACACACACACACTTGCAAGCAGACACACACACACACACACTTGCAAGCAGACACACACACCCACACACTATCCTGCTGACACTTGGCTATTTAAGCCAGACGAGACGGCCATTTAGTTTCTCAGACCTGACGTGGGTTACCTGGGAAATGGCTGGCATGCCGGTCCACGGGTTACACTTTATATGAAACGCATCTAATTTTAACACTGTCCACCGCGGTGAGGGGTCCATACACACACACACACGGGCACGCACACACACACACACGGGCGTGCACACACACACACACACGGGCGCGCACACACACACACCAGAAGTGGCATCAGCAGCTGTTGACGTGTCTCACTTGTTCCAATGCCGACAAGTGTTTCCACACACGTACACACACGCACACAGACACGTCTCGGTAACCACAAACAAACCAAATCCACCATCAACAACAACACAGGGCTCCAGGGCAAAAGGAGAATGACAGCGTAATGGAAATAAAAGATACAAATGGAAGTTGGGATGACATTGGAATGACGGCGCAATCTGAAACCCCAGCAATCTGGAGAACGTGAACAGACAGACGTGTGACGCAGACATTCATGTCGGCTTGCACTGTTCCCACTCAGTGTGCAGATGAACAAGGACACGGGGACCAAGACACATATACGCACACACAGACATAGACGCCGGCACACACACGTATGCAAATGTACACACAGATACACAAACACCCACACAGTCCACAATGCACACGATTGAGGGGTGATGTGGGAGATGCTGAATTACATAATACACAGAGGATGCAACACATTGTTTAACACTTCCCATTGTTTAACTCTTCCCATTGTTTAACACTTCCCATTGTTTAACACTTCCCATTGTTTAACACTTCCCGTTGTTTAACTCTTCCCGTTGTTTAACTCTTCCCGTTGTTTAACTCTTCCCATTGTTTAACTCTTCCCATTGTTTAACTCTTCCCATTGTTTGAAGTGGAACTGACAGCGTTTTAACTACTTTGCAGATATAAAACAAACAGACAATCAGAATATCAGTCAAAAATATAAAATTCTCAGTTTATGCTTCAAAACCAAGGTTATATTTGACTCAAAATTCCATGACGTACAGTAAGGCATTGTTAGCAGAATAGATGGATGCAGTTCAATGCAAGATTCATATATTTCAAAAAGTAAATCACAGCTGGCCTGGTATATTGTTTGGTATATTGTTTGTTGCACCGTTTCAGTTTCAATGACAAAATATTTAGAACAAAAACGGACGACTATAACCAAGGCTGGGCATGTCAATATAATCAAACTAGCAAGGGAAATGATTACAAGCCAGTCATAACGTGGCTAATAGGCTAGCGCACACACAAGGCCTGCGGGCCGAATAGGACACACAAGCGAGTATAAATGAGTCAACAGTTGAGTCATCTAAAATTACAGCCTGATGCACTCACATCGGTGAATTAAACTTCAATTGCACTATATTTCGTCTGTCCCATTTACAGCGTGCAGTGGAGGGAGAGTGTACAGACACATACTAGTCCTAGCTAGGCTAATAAAATGTTGCAGTCTGGCTTCGGTTATTAAAGCTTCACAATGAATAACCAACAAACTAAACCTGCAACAAAACGCCATGCAAAGGAGAAACATGTAGGCCTATTACAGCAACATGTGCCGTAGCCTAGGCTAGCTATTCAACTACAATACATGTTGAGTGCACCATACAACAATGCTGCATTCAACCGTACCAGTGGTACATGCAGTGCAAAAAAATGAAAAACCTGTTTTAAGTTGAAATGTTACAACAACCTCTAGCTATGTTTTTGTTATTTGGAGTTATTAAATCCTTTTTGATTAGGGTCACAGCATAACATAGCAGCAAAGGCTGGACAAACATTATTTATCTCTTCCTTTGTTTTAATATGTTCAAATGCTATACACAGTATAATTTAAGTGGACATTATAAATGCTATACACAGCATCATTTAAGTGGACATTATAAATGCTATACACAGCATCATTTAAGTGGACATTATAAATGCTATACACAGCATCATTTAAGTGGACATTATAAATGCTATACACAGCATCATTTAAGTGGACATGATAAATCGCCATACTTTTTCAAATAAAACAATGGTCAGTTTGGGCCGCAGTTGCAAGTTTCTTTGTAAAAACAAAGCCTGCAAATGTTTTCTCAATATGACTCGTGCGCTGATTGAGTTTTACACCCCTGGGCCAGCGTATCTATTTATGTAAAACTAGCTATTTATTTAGCAAGCTAAAAACAGCTTAACGTTGGCTAGCTAGCTAGCTGCTGGGAGGATGTCATGTCATTGGAGGAGTGGATGAGTGATTTACTTTTTCCCATCATATTGTTTTTCATTGGCTACAACTAGAGATGCTGCAATGTCATTTGGTTAGCTAGCAAGAAATGTGAATCGCTTTGCTAGTTAGCATACCTCTTAGTTGCCAATCAAATGTATTTGGCATCGATCAAATGGACAGCCAGGCAGGCAAGTTCCCATTCAGTTGTCAAAACATGAGTTGGGACAAGCATGCTTTGGCAGGCAAACTGCAGAAGGATGAGCAAGCTACTATTCCACATCGTTTATCAGTGCAATTTTGACGGCCAACTAGCTGAGAGGGTTTATCTAATCTTATTGTTGTGAATAGGCAACTGAGGGAGAGAGAGCCTATCTTTTCATGGTTGTTTGATCAATAGGATTGTGACGTTCCCAAATGTAAGAGGACTCCTGTGGTATTTACATATTTGCAGAAATCCATTCAGCCTCAGGTGTATTTTGTGGCTTTTTGGCGAATGCGTTCTAATGATCTAAAGGTGCGTGCTACTGCCTGTAAACACACAGTCCAGTTCAAAGTGAATGATAGGAGGCCCTACTGCCTGTAAACACACAGTCCAGTTCAAAGTGAATGATAGGAGGCCCTACTGCCTGTAAACACACAGTCCAGTTCAAAGTGAATGATAGCAGGCCCGTGTGGCAGATGGCTTATTTGCATATAGGCCTACAGATTGACTATGGCGCACTGGTCTGCGTGGACTCGGGTCCTGGACAAGACAGATGTTTTTATTTACTGCAGTGTCTATTAATTGTCCAAATGCACGGCCGCTTTCCCACTCTATTATGCTATAGAAGGTTCCCAAATTCCTTAGTATATATGTCATTCCCAAACATTCTATGAATTTATGAAAACGTGAAAATGACCATAACTATGTGCTCGCTTGTCAGAAAATATATTAAAAGAAAAAATAGGTGTTATATTCTTGCTGGGAACAGATTTGAACAGATGTGAACAGATTTGAACAGATGTGAACAGATGCGAACAGATGCGAAAGATGTGAACAGGTATGAACAGGTATGAACAGATTTGAACAGATTTGAACAGATATGATGTCACGACTTCGACTGAAGTTCCCCTCCTCATTCGGGCGGCATTCGGCGGTCGACGTCACCGGTCTTCTAATCATCACCGATCTACTTTTCATTTTCCATTTGTCTCGTCTTGTTTTTCACACACCTGGTTTGCATTCCCCATCATTATCTGTTGTGTATTTAACCCTCTGTTTTCCCCATGTCCTTGTGTGTGATTGTTTATTGTTAAGCCGTTTCTTTCCGGCTGGTGCATTTCATTTATGCCTCGCCTGTTTTGCGTTTGGCATGTGTCTTTGTATTTTACGCGTTTAGCGTTTTGCCTGATTATTTGTTTGAGTAAAGTGTTTTGCTCACTCAGTACTGTTCGCTTGTGCCTGACTTCTATGCACCAGCTACACAAGAGCCTGACATATGAACAGATTTGAACAGATTGGAACAAGATGTCATGTTGCTAAAACGCTGTCAATTCCACTCCTCTTCCCTATCAACATATCTGTAGCATAGAACACCCTCTCTTTTCAGAATAATGTTTACATATCTTGCATTACTCATCTCATATGTATATACTGTATTTTATACCATCTATTGCATCTCACCTAAGCCGCTCTGTCAATGCTCATCTACATATTTATATGTTTATATTCTTATTCCATCCCTTTACTTAGATTTGTGTGTATTAGGTAGTTGTTGTGGAATTGTTCGATTACATGTTAGATATTACTGCACTGTCGAAACTAGAAGCACAAGCATTTCGCTACACTCGCATTAACATCTGCTAACCATGCGTATGTGACCAATAACATTTGATTTGATTTGAATGGGTCTTAATAAGACATCTAACCAGTCAAGCTGTTGCTGTTGTTTAACGTACAACTAATTTAAGACACTAAATAACTCCTTGTGAATTTGACACTTAACAATTGGTTCTAAATTCGGAGAGACACTTAACAGATATAAAATGGGCGGAGTTACAGTAGGTATGATGGTGCACTGTTAAGAATCCAATGGACATGAACCCCACACTACAGTACATAAGGTATAAGGCCTAAGGTGTGCCGCAAGGACCTGTTTCAGTCCCATTCTTTTGTTTATCACAATCACACACAGTGAAGGGAGGGAGAGGTGGGAGGAGCAGCCTGGACAATACAAAACACAAAACTCGATAACCATGTCCTGATGTTGGAGGGGAGGGGTGAAGGGGTGGAGAGAAGGTGGGGGGAGGGGGGGGCAACAGAGGACGGGAGGTGAAATTGGAAAGAGTAATGCATCTTTACCTTGTCTTGAGATGAACGAACTAGCTAGCGAGCCACGCAGTTTATATCCAGCTTTTGAGAGACAAAAGAAAAAGGGGGAAAGAAACAAGGGAACAAAAGAGAAGAAAGAAAAAGAGGCAGGGTGAATATATAGTATAGCGTTAGGAGAGAAAATTGAGCATTACCTCATCAATTAAGCATGTTCCGTTCCCATAAGGGTGGACCGGGGCCGGGGTCACGTTACACAGGCAATCACAAACACACACGCGCATACACACAACAGCAAACACACCCATTCACAAAAGCATACGTGCACACACACACACTCACTCTGTACACAAACATACCCACACAGCCTGTTTACCTCATGGAGATGCTCTCACTGACATCATGTCTTATTCCTAAGCTCTGGGAATATAAAACAGAAACACACACACACACACACCACAGAAACAAACAGGCCCCCCCGCCCGTCCCCTTATCCTACAGGTGGGCCTCTTCTCCGAGTCACTGGTAACTCCACCCTCTTCTCTTTAACGAAAACAAACACTCCCCCTCCACAAACACACTCACAAGCTCACACACACACACTCCTGTAGTCTACCTGTAATCGAAGCTCTGTAAAAGCCCTTTTTATTAGGAGAATAAGGAGCTTTCTACTGTGACATTGTCTGCGAGGAAGTCGCAGGGAGAAAGCTGTGTGTATGTCTCTTCTCTCCTTAAGTGTTTTCTTTCTGCACTGTAAGGCTATAATAAGAGGAGATACATACATACACATATATATATATATATATATATATATACAGTTGAAGTCGGAAGTTTACATACACTTAGGTTGGAGTCATTAAAACTCGTTTTTCAACCACTCCACAAATTTCTTGTTAACAAACTATAGTTTTGGCAAGTCGGTCAGGACATCTACTTTGTGCATGACACAAGTCATTTTTCCAACAATTGTTTACAGACAGATTATTTCACTGTATCACAATTCCAGTGGCTCAGAAATGTACATACACTAAGTTGACTGTGCCTTTAAACAGCTTGGAAAATTCCAGAAATGTATGTCATGGCTTTAGAAGCTTCTGATAGGCTAATTGACATAATTTGAGTCAATTGGAGGTGTACCTGTGGATGTATTTCAAGGCCTACCTTCAAACTCAGTGCCTCTTTGCTTGAAATCATGGGAAAATCTAAAGAAATCAGCCAAGACCTCAGAAAAACATTGTAGACCTCCACAAGTCTGGTTCATCCTTGGGAGCAATTTCCAAACGCCTGAAGGTACCACGTTCATCTGTACAAACAATAGTACGCAAGTATAAACACCATGGGACCACGCAGCCGTCATACCACTCAGGAAGGAGACGCGTTCTGTCTCCTGGAGATGAACGTACTTTGTTTCTATAAGTGCAAATCAATCCCAGAACAACAGCAAAGGACCTTGTGAAGATGCTGGAGGAAACAGGTACAAAAGTATCTATATCCACAGTAAAACGAGTCCTATATCGACATAACCTGAAAGGCTGCTCAGCCAGGAAGAAGCCACTGCTCCAAAACCGCCATAAAAAAGCCAGACTACGGTTTGCAACTGCACATGGGGACAAAGATCGTACTTTTTTGAGAAATGTCCTCTGGTCTGTTGAAACAAAAATAGAACTGTTTGGCCATAATGACCATCGTTATGTTTGGAGGAAAAAGGGGGAGGCTTGCAAGCCGAAGAACACCATCCCAACCGTGAAGCATCGGGGTGGCAGCATCATGTTGTGGGGGTGCTTTGCTGGAGGATTGACTGCTGCACTTCACCAAATAGATGGCATCATGAAGAAGGAAAATTATGTGGATATACTGAAGCAACATCTCAAGGTATTGGAGTGGCCATCACAAAGCCCTGACCTCAATCCCATAGAAAATGCGTGGGCAGAACTGAAAAAGCGTGTGCGAGAAAGGAGGCCTACAAACCTGACTCAGTTACACCAGCTCTGTCAGCAGGAATGGGCCAAAATTCACACAACTTATTGTGGGAAGCTTGTGGAAGGCTACCCGAAACATTTGTCATTCCTTTACACTTGTGTGTATAAGGTAGTAGTTGTGAAATTGTTAGTTTACTTGTTAGTTATTACTGCACGGTCGAAACTAGAAGCACAAGCATTTCGCTACACTCGCATTAACATCTGCTAACCATGTGTATGTGACCAATAAAATGTGATTTGATTTGACCCAAATTCAACAATTTAAAGGCAATGCTACCAAATACTAATTGAGTGTATGTAAACTTCTGACCCATTGGGAATGTGATGAAAGAAATAAGTAAATCATTCTCTCTACTATTATTCTGACATTCACATTCTTAAAATAAAGTGATGATCCTAACTGACCTAAGACAGAGACTTTTTACTAGGATTAAATGTCAGGAATTGTGAAAAACGAAGTTTACATGTATTTGGCTAAGGTGTATGTAAACTTTGGACACATCTAATCACTCAAGGGTTTTCTTTATTTTGACTATTTTCAACATTGTAGAATAATAGTGAAGACATCAAAACTATGAAATAACACATGTGGAATCATGTATTAAGCAAAAAAGTGTTCAACAAATCAAATAATATTTTATATTTTAAATTGTTCAAAGTAGCCACTCTTTGCCTTGATGAGAGCTTTGCACACACTTGGTCCAAACCTTTGACGGGTACTGCATATATATATATATATATATATATTTATATATATACACAGAACCAAAATATAAACGCAACATGTAAAGTGTTGGTCCCATGTTTTATGAGCTGAAATAAAAGATCCCAGAAATGTTCCAGATGCACAAAAAGCTTATGTCTCTCTAATTTTGTGTACAAGGTGTGGCATATCAAGAAGCTAATTAAATAGCTTGAACATTACACAGGTGCACCTTGTGCTGTGGACAATAAAAGGCCACTCTAAAAGGTGCAGTTTTGTCACACAACACAACGCCACAGATGTCTCAACTTTTGAGGGAGTGTGCAATTGGCATGCTGACTACAGGAACGCCCACCAGAGCTGTTGCCAGATAACTTAATGTTAATTTCTCTACCATAAGCCGCCTCTGTCATTTTATAGATTTTGGCAGTATGTCCAACCGGCTTCACAACCGCAGACCACGTGTAGTGTTGTGTTGGTGAGTGGTTTGCTGATGTCAACATTGTGAACAGAGTGCCCCAAGCTACAGACAACGAACACAATTGCATGGAAGCTGAAAATGTCCCAGTTCTTCCATGGCCTGCATATTCACCAGACATGATAGCCATGGCGCATGTTTGGGATGCTCTGGATCAATGTGTACGACAGCGTGTTCCAGTTCCCGACAATATCCAGCAACTTCGCACAGCCATTAAAGAGTGAACAACATTCCACAGGTCACAATCAACAGCCTGATCAACTCTATGCGTACGAGATGTGTCGTGCTGCATGAGGGAAATGGTGGTCACACCAGATACTGACTGGTTTTCTGATCCACGCCCCTACTTTTTTTCTAAAGGTATCTGTGACCAACATATGCATATCTATATTCCCAGTCATGTGAAATCCATAGATTAGGGCCTAATGAATTTATTTCAATTGACAGATTTTCTTATATGAACTGTAACTCTTTGAAATTGTTGCAGGTTGCGTTTCTATTAGTTCAGTGTAAGTAACTATGGGAGCAGAGAGTGGAAAAGGTGAGAAGATACAGGGAGACATATAGGGACAGTGTGTGTGTGTTACAGAGTGAAGCCACTGAAGCACAGGAGGAGGACCCTGAGGGATTTACAGCCCACCAGCCTAAGGCATTGCGGTATGACACACACACAAACACACGCATGTGATGAACATTGACACACAGAGGGGTATACATACACACACACACACACACACACACACACACACACACACACACACACACACACACACACACACACACACACACACACACACACACACACACAGTA
>QNTS01011852.1:12147-23651 GCA_003317085.1 Hucho hucho
GTTTTTGACCAATAGCATGGCCAGTAGGGATGTTTTTGACAAATAGCATGGCCAGTAGGGATGTTGTTGACCAATAGCGAGGCCCATTATTAGAGTGTTCTGTACCTCTTTATTCCTTTGACCAGTAGCGAGGCCCATGGTTGGTGCATGCTGAGGCACCAGCCCCCGTCTGCCATCTCCTGCAGCTCTCTGTCCTGCAGCCGGAGTCTGGAGCGTTCTGGGCCTACAGCGTCATCCCCAACAACACCTTTATCCTGAGATCTCCGAGGACCACTGCCCACGTCCACCCACTGGAGATGCATGGAAAGAAAGATAGGAGTAGAGATTCACAGAATTATGTTGACAAAATGTTAGCAGTTGTAGAGAGATTTATCAAGGTAAATAGACACGCCACAACATCATGAGAAAATTCTGTGTGTGTGTGTCCTACCTTGGGTGCAGCCTGTACAATATTGGGGTTGACCAGCTCTCTCAGGTGCTGCCGTCCCGCTGGTCCCTCAGGGCGTTGGGGAGATTTCCCCTTGGTGCCTGTGTTGAGGGCCTTGACCGTCTCGTCAAACCTAAAAACACCAAGGAGAGTGGTCATTAGGATGCTTTTTAGATGCCTTGTTTCAAAATACACACACGTGAACCCCTCTAGCTGTAAGTGTGGATAAATTACCAGTAGAAATGGAGGTTATCACTGTGTTGTGAATGTCTGAAGGGTCTATTAAAAACCTACTCTTGTTTATGTAACCCAAGCACTCACAGAAGTAAGCCTGGGACTAAGTCTGTTTCTGCTCTACCTGACATGTTGTCCTATCAGCAAGCCCATGGTGCTCCGGTCTGCAGTAGTAAACTATATGAGGAGTAGGGCGTGAATTAGTGGAGGCTACTGAGGGGAGGACGGCTCCCAATAATGGCTGGAACAGAGCGAATGGAATGGCATTAAAACACATAGAAATCATGTGTTTGATATCATTCCACCTACTATTCTCCAGTCATTACCACGAGCCCGTCCTCCCCAATTAAGGTGCCACCAACCTCCTGTGGTGTGAATTGAGATGTTCTCAAATCATTCACTCACTTGTTGTAGTAATGACTGTTATTCTCTCCCTCATCAAGCACCTGTCGGCCTGCGAAGTCCAGCGTGATCTTCCTGTCCTTCCTGGAAGCGTGGCGAAGCTCCCGTAGCTCCTCCTCCTTCTTCCTCAGGTGCTCGCGCTCGCTAGGCGACAGCCACTGGTTGGAGTCGGTGGCAAAGTAGTCTGACTCGTCATCCAGGACCTGCGTTCGTCGCGTACTGTCGATGTAAACGGGGGGGGTTATGAAGGTAATCTCACTCCTGTCATTGGCATATAATGACATAGCGTCCAAATACAATGACATAGCGTCCAAATACAATGACATAGCCTCCAAATACAATGACATAGCGTCCAAATACAATGACATAGCGTCCAAATACAATGACATAGCCTCCAAATACAATGACATAGCCTCCAAATACAATGACATAGCCTCCAAATGCATCAGGAAAAAAGTATAAAGAATTTGACTTTAAACAGAGAAAGTGAAATGACATCAATACTATATGCACACTACATCCCAACCTGTTCTTGTCGTATTCCAGCAGTTTGTCTTTATGTTGAAGGGCCTTTTCTAACCCTGCCTTCATCTTTGCCTCTTGGTGTGGAAGATAGCCCCTCTCCGATGCCCCCTCTGAGTGACAAAGACGGGCACACAGACATTAGATAGAATTTAACCACTCTCTACTATGCTATGTAGATAGACACTACTGTTTTCTTATCTCACCCATGAGTACATTACTATATACAGTTGAAGTCGGAAGTTTACATACACTTAGGTTGGAGTCATTAAAGCTCATTTTTCAACCACTCCACAAATTTCTTGTTAACAAACTACAGTTTTGGCAAGTCGGTTAGGACATCTACTTTGTGCATGACACAAGTAATTTTTCCAACAATTGTTTACAGACAGATTTTTTCACATATAATTCACTGAATCACAATTCCAGTGGGTCAGAAGTTTACATACACTAAGTCGACTGTGCCTTTAAACAGCTTGGAATATTCCAGAAAATGATGTCATGGCTTTAGAATCTTCTGATAGGCTAATTGACATCATTGGAGTCAATTGGAGGTGTACCTGTGGATGTATTTCAAGGCCTACCTTCAAACTCAGTGCCTTTTTGCTTGACATCATAGGAAAATCAAAAGAAATCAGCCAAGACCTCCAAATTGTTGGTTCATCCTTGGGAGCAATTTCCAAACGCCTGAAGGTACCACGTTCATCTGTACAAACAATAGTACGCAAGGAAACACCATGGGACCAAGCAGCAGTCATACCGCTCAGGAAGGAGATGCGTTCTGTCTCCTAGAGATGAACGTACTTTGGTGTGAAAAGTGCAAATCAATCCCAGAACAACAGCAAAGGACCTTGTGAAGATGCTGGAGGAAACAGGTACAAAAGTATCTATATCCACAGTAAAACGAGTCCTATATCAACATAACTTGAAAGGCCGCTCAGCAAGGAAGAAGCCACTGCTCCAAAACCGCCATAAAAAAGCCACACTACGGTTTGCAACTGCACATGGGGACAAATATCGTACTTTTTGGAGAAATGTCCTCTGGTCTGATGAAACAAAAATAGAACTGTTTGGCCATAATGAACATCGTTATGTTTGGAGGAAAAAGGGGGAGGCTCGCAAGCTGAAGAACACCATCCCAACCGTGAAGCACGGGGGTGGCAGCATCATGTTGTGGTGGTGCTTTGCTGCAGGAGGAACTGGTGCATTTCACAAAATAGATGGCATCATGAGGAAGGAAAATTATGTGGATATATTGAAGCAACATCTCAAGACATCAGTCAGGAAGTTAAAGCTTGGTCGCAAATGGGTCTTCCAAATGGACAAAGACCCCAAGCATACTTTCAAAGTTGTGGCAAAATGGCTTAAGGACAACAAAGTCAAGGTATGGGAGTGGCCATCACAAAGCCCTGACCTCAATCCTATAGAAAATCTGTGGGCAGAACTGAAAAAGCGTACAAAGAAGGCCTACAAACCTGACTCAGTTACACCAGCTCTGTCAGGAGGAATGGGCCAAAATTCACCCAACTTATTGTGGAAGCTTGTGGAAGGCTACCCGAAACGTTTGACCCAAGTTAAACAATTTAAAGGCAATGCTACCAAATACTAATTGAGTGTATGTAAACTTCGGCCCCACTGGGAATGTGATGAAAGAACTAAAAGCTGAAATAAATCATTCTCTCTACTATTATTCTGACATTTCACATTCTTAAAATAAAGTGGTGATCCTAACTGACCTAAGACAGGGAATTCTTACTAGGATTAAATGTCAGGAATTGTGAAAAACTGAGTTTAAATGTATTTGGCTAAGGTGTATGTAAACTTCTGACTTCAACTGTAATTCAACAACTCTCTACTATGCTATGTAGATAGATACTACTGTTGGCTTGTCTCACCCATAAGTTTCTTGCGCAGTTTCTGACTTTTGTTGGAGTCTCGTTGCAGAATCTCTTGCTCCTCTTTGGTGCATACCTGGTTAATTCATAGAAGAATGAGGCCAAATTTAATTTGCGTTAGTAACATGCATTCTAATAACTTACTGGGGAAACATAAAGCATAAAGTTAGAGGTCAGGTGATGTAAAAAGGGGTGGTTTTCTCACCAGGCTTCCGCAGAAGATGCAGGGCCCTGATCCCTCCTGCTCACACACAATGCGTCCGCAGCTCATGCAGTTGTTGATGAGGTTGTGCTTCTGGGCCAGACATTCGCAGGAATGGCGCCCGGGCAGCAGGATAGCCAGCTTGTCCTGGCCCTCTTTATTGTAGAGGCTCACAAACGTGTTCTTCTTCTTCTTCTGTGACGAGGAGCTGCCGCTCTCCTGGGCCTTCATTAGGTCAATGGGAGTTTTCACCACTTCAGGCTCAGGCTCTGCTTGGCTAACAGCCATCACCTCTTGCTTGTTCCTGCCTTTGCGCTTGGATTTCTTCTGGGAGTCCTTGGACATGTCTTGAGCATCTAGAGAAGCATATACTGGTTAGCTTTCCCTCTCATGCATGTAATTGTTACTGTCACTTAATAACAAGGACAGGATGGACAGTCTTCAGACTCCCATTGTACAGTTGGCATTGTGTATTAGGAACCATATAGCCTGACAAGAAAACTACTCATAAAATATATATAACTTTAAAAAGAAACATATCAAACAATAAGACAACAGGTCAGTGTCTCTGTGGCAACAGGCCAGTGTCAATGTCAATGTGTCAAAAAGGTCAGTGTCTCTGTGGCAACGGGTCAGTGTCTCTGTGGCAACGGGTCAGTGTCAATGTGGCAACGGGTCAGTGTCAATGTGGCAACGGGTCAGTGTCAGTGTCAATGTGGCAACGGGTCAGTGTCAGTGTCAATGTGGCAACGGGTCAGTGTCAAAGTCAGTGTCAGTGTCAATGTGGCAATGGGTCAGTGTCAATGTCAGTGTCAATGTCAATGTGGCAACGGGTCAGTGTCAATGTCAATGTGGCAACGGGTCAATGTCACCGTGGCAACGGGTCAGTGTCAATGTCACCGTGGCAACGGGTCAGTGTCACCGTGGCAACGGGTCAGTGTCACCGGGTGGGTCAGTGTCACCGTGGCAACGGGTCAGTGTCACCGTGGCAACGGGTCAGTGTCAATGTGGCAGTGGAAGAAGGCATCCTACCTGTTCCTGACAGAGAGCTCATGGGGAACAGGCCAGTGCTGTCAGGAGTCAGTGTCTGAGACCGCTGCCATCTGTCCAGGAGTTCATCTATAAACTGCTTCTTCCTTCCATCAGTGCCCTGAAGGAGGTCCCCAACATACTCTGCTATCTCGTCCACATTGTCGATGGACAGAATATACCTGTTGAGAGTGAGAAGAATGTCAATGGCATTGATACGCTTTTATAGGCAGCCTTGATAGCGGAGCTCGTTGTTGAAAGGTTTCCCTATGACAGCTAGGCCTACTTTGGTAAACCTTGATTTACGTCAATCTCATAGTCAGTCAGTCAGTCAGTCCATGCTTTGGTTTAGTATAACTTACCATGATTTTGACGACGTAACATTAAGATATGGCCACTTGAAAAAGCTAGCTAGCTAGCAGGCAAGTGCAAATGGCTACATATTTAGCTAGTTGAATGAACTGGAAAGATTGACAAGTTCACAGACCTAATAGTAATAATGATGTCGTTGACAATTGTATTAACTTTAACAAGAGAGGAGCAACTGTCAAAAGACAGACAGCTAGCTAGCTAGCAATGGCTAGCTTACTATTTTAAATCAACATTTAGCTAACGTTAGCTACTTACTGGACTATGTCTTCACTGGCCTCCAAGCCAAAGTTGTGGTGCAACTGGTCCACACACCATCGAAGCAAGGAATCCGACATTATCAAACATAAAACAACTTTAATATGGAAATTCCAAGATAAGGATGTTAGCTACTCCTGTTGTTAGCCGGTTGAATAACAAATGCGCACGCAGAGTGCAACAAATAATCCCTTCCCATCAGAAACAGTGTACTAAAGGCGACTGAAGGTTCCTCTCAACTTTGACAGAAAATTTGGTCAATGACTTCTACAATACGAAGCATTAGAAAATGTCAGCATATCATCAATTCACACGGAAGTTGAACATTTCAATCATACAGTACAACAACAATGTAGGTCACGTGCCTCTTTTGCCTATAAGCTTGATTCAGCATTACAGTCACTAGGTGGCACTTTCGGAATAGAGAAAACCTCTGTGAGAATGAACCATAGAGATGTATTGAGATTGCAACATTGCATCTGCCCCATTTTGGCATCTGTGAGAGCATGGGCAAATAAACTGTTGGTAAATAAACTGAAAGGGTGCATACTGCCACCTGGAGTGTGTTGTCTCAACAGGTATAAAGTCAAGGTTGGCAATTTAGTGTCACCTGCAGTTATGGAATGTTGGCTCAGGAGTATAATTATTTGGCTGATTCCTCCTGATGACCTGGATGGAATCATGTGATCCTTCCTTAACCCATAGGAAGTCCCACCCAGTTGACTACTTCAAAAATGTGAAAGTCATCAATGGCGCTGCCCACTTTTAACCAGGCTTTTGGGCACTAGAGTCCTATATACATCTATATGGAATGAACATCTCAGTGAACTGGTATCAGATGCATGCTATAGGTATTCTCAATCCAAGACCTAGGGCATGTGGGAGCCTGGGAGGCAACCCGTCTGGCTAGGGTGACTATGCAATAAGAATTGCCTACTTTCCCTGAAAGTTGAGTTAGATGTAGTTAGATACACATTTCTAGCGTATGTAGAAGTCTAGCTCACCTAAAGTTAACCGGAGAACATCAAATAGCTTCAAATAATGTAATTTTAAAAATCTGCCTTTACAAATGTTTATACAATAAGTAACTAGGCCTATATAAATGCCCTAATCAGAAAGATTTTTTCTGAAGTTTGTAAGTCGTAGACCCACCTAGGCCTCAATCTGAAATCAATAGACAAAATGTCAACTTCATCATTGTACTTGCAGGGAAGAATAAAACTTTTTAGGCACATCATTGTTATATAGTAGATACCACATACTCTTTACAATGCCTTTTATGGGCCATAGTTCCAGTACCTCAAGTCTGATTTGTTCAACATTATACTGCCAGTATGATTATGGAAAGGGTTGCCAAAATACTAAGTGGAATATGCCTATCCATTACAGCAGCATTAAATTATCCAGTGCTCAAATGCTCTTTTGATAACAAAGATGTATTTAAGAAACGGGTGTCGGTGGTTTGTCACACTCAGCAAATATTTAGCACAATCCACTTAGTTTCCTTCTTAGCATAATGGCTGTGTTGAATGAGCTCCAAGTGAAATCTTGACTATCTGCTGTGCTTGACTTGGACTGAAATAGGTGCCAGTACTAATGTTGGGTGACGGTACTGTTTGTATTTAGGTGCAGGAGCTCCACAATACTTTTAGGCTAATATTCTATAAGAGGAACAGGAGCTCCACAATACTTTTAGGCTAATATTCTATAAGAGGAACAGGAGCTCCACAATACTTTTAGGCTAATATTCTATAAGAGGAACAGGAGCTCCACAATACTTTAAGGCTAATATTCTATAAGAGGAACAGGAGCTCCACAATAGTTTAAGGCTAATATTCTATAAAAGGAACAGGAGCTCCAGCAGTAGAAAAATGTAGGTGCCTGTCCTCAGCTCCGGTGAACTCCTGCCCAAGTCAAGCACTGACTATCTGACAAAGGTGGTTTATATGGGGCGGCAGGGTAGCCTAGTGGTTAGAGCGTTGGGCTAGTAACTGAAAGGTTGCAAGTTCAAATGCTGGCTACAAATGACATCCCAATGTTGTAAACAATGACATTTAAGAGCTGTATTTCAGAATAATTATGCTTAGTCTGATTCTTAAAATAAGAGGAACAATAGAATAGAAAATAACACATCAGCCTTATAGCAATATGTTTCCATCCTATATACTGCAAAAAGTAGAGCCAACAGCTTTATCTATTCATAATCATAACATTGTAATATTAGCCTAAAATGGGAGATCAAGTTATTATAAAGTAAATGTATATCTTACTGATCATTTTTTTTTTGCTCTTGAATACCCATATAAGCAATGACTACATTTCTGAGGGATCACCATATCAGGTTTGCTCTTCCTGTTTGATGACAATATGGACATTGTATGTTATGTAGGGGATACTGTAATAAAGTGTATGCTCTTATTGATGAACTGAAGTTCTGAAAGTATAGCAATATTAACTGTAATATACTGCGTAAATATCCCACTTTACACATACATAGTAAATGATAATGAAACTGTAAATCAAGATACATTGTAGTTCACATCTAGAAAAATACATTTATTTGTGAGAGTCATATACTGTGTGTGGCACATATACTTGATAATAGAATAAAAGAAGATGAAGCTTCAATCAAAACAGGTTAAATTCCATTCATGTATGCACTGACATAACAGTATAAAAAAAAAAAAAAAAAAACACTAGTGAGAATGTCATGAATGGAGGCCACCTGGTCTCAGAGCATTTCATATTATTATTTACGTAAATCCAAGACACTCAATTTAGTATCATATGTTACGCTTCGTATGGTTTGTATTAATTTGTGGATGTCCATCATCCATTTCGTATGTTATGTTACGAATTACAATTCGTATGATATGTTACGAATTTGCAAAAATGCACAATGTGTTACGAATTCCAATTTATTGTGGCTAACGTTAGGTAGGCTTGGGGTTAGGGGTTAAGGTTAGAGTTAGCTAACATGCTAAGTAGTTACAAAGTTGCTAAAAAGTATCAAGTAGTTGAAAAGTTGCTAATTAGCTAAAATGTTTAAGTTGTCCATAATGAGATTTGAACATTCAACCTTTGGGTTGCTAGACGTTCGCATTATACGCCACCCATCTACCCCATCCAACCACCCTCCTTTTGTTTTTGCCTTAAGTAACCTTCTGTCTTATGTAACTATACCAAACATAACATATACTAATTTGAGAGTCCCAGATTTACATTTACTATGTTACGTCTAGTCTATGAGACCAGGCTGATGGAGGACATGCTGCACCTGTTACAAATCTTCTAGGGATGCTTTATAAGCCCAAGCACTACATCGCATGGAAATGATCAGTAAATAAACAAAAAGGCAATTAAATCTGTTTTTTGTTTTTTTTATGTACAGGTGCAAACATAATGCTGATGGAATATTGTGTTTTGTTCTTGTAGACATAATAATGATGATGATGATGATGCAATAAAGTTTCCAAAACTCAAAACATTTGTTTTTGTGATGGATATTTTCAAATCACAGAAAACTACACACTACATATCACCACACTATCTACAAACACAAAACCAACAATAACTTTGACAGAAACCTTGAACCCAAAGGTATCCATACATTTTTCTTTACACCACATAAGAGAAAACGTTTGAAACGTTTTGAACTGAGAGCGTTATAAAGGGTAGCCAATAAGCAATTACTCAAGTGGACAAAAACACATTGGATTCAATTGAAGTAACCTTGGTATTTATAAAGCTATACAAGGCATGGCTATTAACTATTTTGTGTTGGTTGACTGTAACATCTAAGGCCTAGATTCCTTTAAGCCAGTTACGTACAACACGGTTTTCCACCAGATGACATCCTGCAGCATCCTGCAGGGAAATAGTTGAATGTGAAAAAGCTGTACATCTTGTAAATGGAAGATTTATGCAGACATAATGTATTCTCTCTCTATACCACAGACCAATATTCAATCATTTGATATAAGTAATCTCTGTGTCTTGTAATGTGATTATGCAACCATAGGATTTCAAAAACCATGTAGTGTATTTACTGGCTAAAGCATGTGAATGTTTCAAGCTCTCAGGTAAAGAAGTCTTTGGAAATGGCTTCCACAAAGTTAGGTGCCGACATGAGGATACCGATGGTGCAGAGGATGGTGAAGAGAGAGAAGGCCATGAGACAGAGCCGGTCGATCACTGACGCTGCAAACTTCCACTCGTTGCACACCAACTCATCCTCATCTTGGTCGCGGAAACGCTTGGCGATGTAGCGCACCTCATCCAGGATCTTGGCCAGATCGGGCTCCAGGCTCCCCGCCGAAGAGGTGGGCCGCGTGGGCAAGAGCACCTCATCCTCCCCCCCACCACACACCAGATGGCCGCACAGGACCCCGGAGTCGGGGGAGGTGGCGGCTGTAGCATAGTGCATGCTCTCCAGGCCAATGTAGAGCATGTTGCCGTTGGTGGAGTGGGGGGCCGAGGCGCTGGCATTCAGGTCCATGCTGGTGAGGCTCCCACGGGGATGCTTGTTGTGGCAGGCCGGGCGTACACGGTCCTCACCGGGCCGCTTCATACGCAGGAACCAGGCGCACCAGTTGAGCAGAATCACCCGAGTCTTCACACAATCAGAGAGTAAAACCAGAATGAATGTACTGTGCATGGCAGTGTACTGACTGGAGATACTAAGAGAGAGAATATTAAACTTTTACTCAAATCCTCCCTGCATGATTCCTTTGAATGATGTGTTCTGACACTCAGTGGTGATGATTGCATGGCAACAGTGTTCCCTGGCCCCTCACGCTATCATGGCTGCCTAATCCTCCCCTGCTTCTAATTGTCCAAATGTCTACCTCAGCCCTAAACTATGATAGCCAATGTTCTAGCACAAAATAGCTGCTGGGCATCACTCAGATTGGTGCTACACATTGTCAGTGAATGACTTCCCCTTACCAGGCAAAGGGTTTTGAGACCTATTTCAAAGCACTCTACCACTGAAAGGCTTTCTTTGGCAGAATCACAACAATGGGAGTCTGGATGTAGAAATAGTGAGTAACTAATAAGATTTCATTGTCATTTCAGATAAAAATACACTCACCCACTTAGGCATCTTGCTTCCATCAGGATCGTGATGGTGGAATTGTAAGACCAGAACCGTAGCGATCACAGAGAGACCGACAATGACCATGGTGGTGGCAAAGTACTGAGCTACAATATAGAGAGCAAGAGAGAGAGAGAGAGAGGAGAGAACGAGAGGACAGAGAGGAAGAGAAATTAATGTGGACAGAGGACTAGTGGCTAAATGACAGAACTCCCTATACCATAAGTTACTGAAATGGGCATCATTTAATCTCAATGGTTCTCATTTGTCACTCTTCCGAATCAATATCTTTCAGGCTGAGAAATAGCCCCGCATGCAATTGAGTGGTTTGATAAATACAGAGATTAGGAATTTACACTAAGTCACTTCCAAGCCTCCAATAGCTCCTCCTCTCCTGAAGATGATGAAATTATACTGTTGGCCTTTTCAAAATGGCAGCCATTACAATTGTAATTTCCAATTTAAAAATACACAATCTTACCGATTAGAGGTACTGAGTCAGAGGTTGCAGGCATGATCTCTGCAACCAGCAACATGAAAACGGTCAGTGAGAGCAGCACTGTTATCCCTGGAACGAAACATAAATTAGTTAGCACTCAGGAAGGGGTTAATGTAGTCTGATTAGTGTGTGATTAACAGTATGGTTATTTTGGAATGTGAAATAATCCTTAAAATTATATAAAACAGACATTACACATTTTAACAAACACCATTTTACACATAGGCCTACCATTATTTTGCAAATTTCTGAGTCTTTGTTTTTTTTACAAAATAGCTTGCTATGAATACCAATCTATAATTTATTCAGGTGGAATCATCTTCTGTATTGTGTCACATTGCAGCATATTATCCCTGTGTACCCAATGGGTTCAACTGGATTTCACCAAGGTATATTGAGTGGCATTGTATTCTGTTCTATTTCAGTCTGCATTTTACTGTGCTCCGTTCTATTCTAGTCTGCATTTCACTGTGCTCCGTTCTATTCTAGTCTGCATTTCACTGTGCTCTGTTCTATTCTAGTCTGCATTTCACTGTGCTCTGTTCTATTCTAGTCTGCATTTCACTGTGCTC
>QNTS01011868.1:2542-16210 GCA_003317085.1 Hucho hucho
GGGGCTGGAAGGAGGTGAGAGAGGAAAGAATGGGCTGCCGGTTCAAATCCCAGGTTGGACGGGGAAATCTGATTGGTACCCCAAAAGATAAGATATATCTCTGTGTCAGTAATGTTTGTGATCAAAAAGAGACTAACTAACTTACTAGCTAGTCAAATCAATTCTGAGCTCTTAGACAGGTATTTAGTCAACTGAATAACTGGACTGTAGTTTGACGGTGGTCATCTCTAGCTAATTAACAACAGTTGACCTCAAACCTCATATGGTGGAGAGGAGGAAGGAGAGAGGAAGGAGAGAGGAGAGGAGAGGAGGAGGAAGGAGTGAAGAGAGGAGGAAGGAGGGAGGAGGAGGAAGGAGGGAGGAGAGGAGGAAGGAGTTGAAGAGGAGAGGTAGAGGAGAGGTAGATTAGGGCAGATTTATAACTGTTTTAATTGTGGTGTTGAGAGTTGGTTAACCCTAAGTGTTTGGCCCTGAGGACATCATGAAAACTTAATCACACCACCTGGGAAAGGCAGCCAGGCAGCCACCTCAAGGACAGAGCGGGGAGGGAGGGGCTATGCAAGAGTATTGAATCTCAGTCATTTCATGCACGTACACACAAACAGAAAAGACAGACAGAAAAGACAGACAGACAGACAGATGCACACAGTCACATACATACATACATACATGCACACAGTCACACACAGACATACATACATACATAAATACATACATGCACACACACAGACACAGACAGACAGACAGACAGACAGACAGACAGACAGACAGACAGACAGACAGACAGACAGACATACATACATACATACATACATACACAGACACACACTCACAGAGACACATATACATATATACATATATATATATATATATATATATATATATATATACATACACAGTCAAGCATACATACACAGACACACATACTGGTGGTCAGGGACGTATGTTTATTCATCTCTTCTGCATGAGGAGGAGGAGCTAAGAGGCTGGTGGTTTGGATGAATTTGGATGAATGAGCAGTTTCTCATTTGCATAATCTGTCCAGTTGGATTGTGGTATGAACGAGGTGCAGTCATTAGTAGAAAGCGGAGGAAAGGAAGGGCTACTAAGGTATCCAATAGTAAATGTTGGTAGACAGAAGGTGCTCTTTGGTAAACGGGGTGAATTGGTCATCCAAAAAGAAAGAAGGACCAAGGCACTCTTCATATAATGAATTAAAATGCCTTCATTAGTATGGCATGTTCAAAAGAAAGTTTTTAAAAACCGACGCGTTTCGGCTGCATGGCCTTCGTCAGGGAGTACAAAGAAATAATACAATGTCCTCTTTTAAAACAGCTTTTCCAATTAGGGAAAATTAGGGCAGCCGAAACGCGTCGGTTTTTAAAAACTTTTTCTTTTGAACATGCCATACTAATGAAGGCATTTTAATTAATTATATGAAGAGTGCCTTGGTCCTTCTTTCTTTTTTGAGGTGCAGTCATTGTTTGATGGTGGTCTCTGACCCTAACCATTGTAACATGACTAGGGATAGAGTTAGGGGAGCAGTCATTGTGTGATGGTGGTCTCTGACCCTAACCATTGTAACATGACTAGGGTTAGAGTTAGGGGAGCAGTCATTGTTTGATGGTGGTCTCTGACCCTAACCATTGTAACATGACTAGGGTTAGAGTTAGGGGAGCAGTCATTGTTTGATGGTGGTCTCTGACCCTAACCATTGTAACATGACTAGGGTTAGAGTTAGGGGAGCAGTCATTGTTTGATGGTGGTCTCTGACCCTAACCATTGTAACATGACTAGGGATAGAGTTAGGGGAGCAGTCATTGTGTTATCTGTAGGATACAACTACAGTGTTATATAATATAAAGTATTTGCTACTAGCTACCAGCTTGTCTCATTTGCAGTTTTAGCATGTAAATCTTGGTGAAAAAAAAGTGGGATGCATGCCAGCAAAGCCACTACACAACACAACACTAAACAATATATTAATTGCACTATAACGGTGACAAACTGTGCCCACAAACAACCTACTAAAGCTGTCCCAACATCTTACCACTGCTACACCTGGCTATCAGAGGAGCCTTGTCTGGCAGCGAAACATTTAATTCAGCCTCATTTACTGCCTTTTAAAAAAACATAGCTGATATGGCTGACTTGCTTAAACCAATGTGGTTTCTACTGACAATTGAGATGTACAAACTATGGCATAAGGGGACGACAAGCGGATAAGAGGCAATCCGTCATTTAGATTAAGTCATTAATGAGCAGGCTAGGACGGATGTAGTCAATATAACTATTTGTTCAGCACTTTTTAAATGTACAGCGACAGAATTCAGAACATGGACCGTTCTTACAGTATTCTCCCTGTACACCAAATCAGAACCGTAGGATAAATAAAGGGGGCATATAAGCAGACAATGAAAGCTCTTACAATATTTGATGATTACATTTCTCTAAAACAGGTTATAGGCTACATGTGCACCGCCAAGTCAGAACAGTAGGAAACATTTAAGAGGGGTAAATAGACCAAATTATTAGGGTGTGGCACATGGGCTACTAACAGCTGACTACACAACATGCACTTAGTATTACTTTCTTAGCTACAGTATACACATCTCCCTGGCATATTACATAATTTATGCAGCAGCATACAAGACATTTTTGGACTCAGTTGAACAGGAAGGTGCTTCATGGGCAAATTTTGTCATCAATGTCTGGCATTCTCTGGATTTATGGTGCTTTCAAAACAACTGGGAACTCTGGAAAAAAAACAAGGTTGAATCATGATGATGTCATTAATCTTCAGGTCGTAGCTCTAGAAAGAGGCCGGATTTACAATTCCGAGTTGGATGACCGTTCAAAACGTATTTTCCCAGTTGGAGCTCGTTTGTTCCCGACTTCCCAGTTGTCTTGAACTCACTGAAGTCAAGTTTTTGCAGTTCCGAGTTAAGTTGTTTTGAGCACGGCACAAATCATCCTTCATTGACAGCATGGCCAATGTTGAATGTTTATGATTTTAAACTTGGAAAAGTCCCAGATTTGGGACCACACAGCCATTCCACTGAATAGCAGGCTAGTGATTGCATTGCAATGCTTGCTGTTAGCCACTGTCACTGATTCCTTCCAAGCCACTCATTGTGGAATTTGCGATTTCCAACTTGTTGTGTAATGTTTATGTCCATGAGCACCAATACGATCTATAATTCCTCTTCATTGTTTTTCTTTATATGACAAGGATTAAAAAGGATGTTCCAGTAGACTGTCGACTTGATTCATGATGATGACTGCTAGCTAAGATTTTGAAAGTATGATGTTGACATGATCAGTCCAATCAAAGCTACTGTATATACATTTGAGGATTTGATGTAATTTTATGTGTGGCCAATGACCTTGAGCCTTCTTGGATGGGCACTTCTAATGCAACTCTATCGCAGCACCCAAGGGGCTAGAATTTTCTATCATTACCCTTAGACTTGGCGGTGACGTAGTGTCCTCATGAGTGACAGAACACTGAACCAATCACGGCCCATCGCTACGTATTTTCTGCTGGCTTGCCCCACCACCACAGAAAGCACTGAGCTAGGCTGAAACTCCTGCATTTTGGAGCTGCCCCACCACCACAGAAAGCACTGAGCAAGGCTGAAACTCCTGCATTTTGGAGCTGCCCCACCACCACAGAAAGCACTGAGCAAGGCTGAAACTCCTGCATTTTGGAGCTGCCCCACCACCACAGAAAGCACTGAGCTAGGCTGAAACTCCTGCATTTTGGAGCTGCCTTATTCAAGAAAACAAAAAAAGAGACCATGCTTGTATGCAGCTTTATTAACTCCATGATCTATATATTTCTTTACATTGTTTGCAAACTGATATGTGACATGTATTAATGCCAAAATAACATGCAAAATAGGCCTCAAACAAACAACAAATGATTATTATTATTTGCTAAAAACAGGTGGGTCTCTGCCAGAGCTCATGTAATATCTTCAGTGTGTTTTGCTGATGGTCCAGTGGGACTTGTCTCTGTGCTGATCAATGCCATTGACTACATTGTACCGTATCTATTCTGTATGATAATATATGACTCTTTACTGTATTTTAAGAGGCTGTCCACATACACCATACCCACACCTCAGCATATTTCTCTGTACACCTGAGAGGGTTTTCTCTACTGTCAGGAAACAGAACAACTCATTAATGATTCATTTCATTATCATTTCTTTATTTATTTCTCTAAAGAATCAATGTTGTTTCATCGTGGTTACAATATGCACAGCATGTGCAACCATTATCATATTGGTTGCTTAAGGCTGCCCACTGTCAGACAGAAAGATGTCAGTAGAGACAGTGTGCATGCGTGTATGTGTGTGGACAGACACGTGTCTCCTCTAGGGAGATAATTAGCTTGTGAATATTCATATATGCAAACACAACATGAATAATGTCCCTCCAAAGGTTAGCTCATTAATTACAAACAACAAATAAAGGAAATACTTTATATTGAATGATTTTGCTGTTTACATGGCGGTGATGTTCATGCATAACTTACGGTGGGATCAGAACCCATCAGTGTGTGTCTCTATTGTACATAGTCAACAGGCCCTGTCTATACAAAGACACATATCAATTCTGTGACCACAGATACATGGAGAATTCATTGCCAAACACACACACAAACCCTGGTACTAGCTGTAGTCGGTTGGTAGCTATAGGGGATGCGGTCTTCGGTCCTCTGCCTTCAGTCTGGTTAAATTCACTCAGATATATTTCCCATACTACTACTGCTCTAACACACACACACACACACACACACAAATACCACTCTCTCTCCTGTCTAGTGTGTCATGTGATAAGGCCATGTCCCAACATTGCTCCTAAACTCAGCACAAAAAGAAACGTCCCCTCACTGTCAACTGTGTTTATTTTCAGAAAACTTAACATGTGTAAATATTTGTATGAACAAGATTCAACAACTGAGACATAAACTGAACAAGTTCCACAGACATGTGACTAACAGAAATAGAATAATGTGTCCCTGAAGAAAGGGGGGTCAAAATCAAAAGTAACAGTCAGTATCTGGTGTGGCCACCGGCTGCATTAAGTACTGCAGTGCATCTCCTCCTTGTGGACTGCACCAGATTTGCCAGTTCTTGCTGTGAGATGTTACCCCACTCTTCCACCAAGGAACCTGCAAGTTCCCGGACATTTCTGGGGGGAATGGCCCTAGCTCTCACCCTCCGATCCAACAGGTCCCAGACTTGCTCAATGGGATTGAGAGCCGGGCTCTTCGCTGGCCATGGCAGAACACTGACATTTCTGTCTTGCGGGAAATCACGCACAGAACGAGCAGTATGGCTGGTGGCATTGTCATGCTGGAGGGTCATGTCAGGATGAGCCTGCAGGAAGGGTACCACATGAGGGAGGATGATGTCTTCCCTGTAACGCACAGTGTTGAGATTGCCTGCGATGACAACAAGCTCAGTCCGATGATGCTATGACACAACGCCCCAGATCATGACGGACCCTCCACCTCCAAATCGATCCCACTCCAGAGTACAGGCCTCAGTGTAATGCTCATTCCTTCGATAATAAACGGGATTCTGACCATCACCCCTGGTGAGACAAAACCGCAACTCGTCAGTGAAGAGCACTTTTTGCCAGTCCTGTCTGGTCCAGCGACGGTGGGTTTGTGCCCATAGGCGACGTTGTTGCCGGTGATGTCTGGTGAGGACCTGCCTTACAACAGGTCTACAAGCGCTCAGTCCAGCCTCTCTCAGCCTATTGTGGACTGTGTGAGCACTGATGGAGGGATTGTGCGTTCCTGGTGTAACTCGGGCAGTTGTTGTTGCCATCCTGTACCTGTCCCGCAGGTGTGATGTTCGGATGTACTGATCCTATGCAGGTGTTGTTACACGTGGTCTGTCACTGCGAGGATGATCAGCTGTCCGTCCTGTCTCCCTGTAGCACTGTCTTAGGCGTCTCACAGTACGGACATTGCAATTTATTGCCCTGGCCACATCTGCAGTCCTCATGCCTCCTTGCAGCATGCCTAAGGCACGTTCACGCAGATGAGCAGGGACCCTGGGCATCTTTCTTTTGGTGTTTTTCAGAGTCAGTAGAAAGGCCTCTTTAGTGTCCTAAGTTTTCATAACTGTGACCTTAATTGCGTACCGTCTGTAAGCTGTTAGTGTCTTAACGAGTCCGAAGAGAAGGATATCCTGCTTTCACTGGAACAGGCCTAGATCCACGTCTTTTGCGTGAAGAAAAGACGCAGGAAAAGGGGCCGCAGATTGGGCAGCCTTCTGAGAATCCATAGGCAAGCGAGTAAACTCCCACTGCACACTCTGGTATTACGAGGGGTGGGTGTATATAAGAGCACAATGCGAGACCCAGATGCAGACACAGGAGGCAGATGGTTAGAGTCCAAGATGTTTATTAACAATCCAAAAGGGGCAAGAGAATGGTCGTGGACAGGCAAACGGTCAAAACCAGTTCAGAGTTCCAGAGGTACAGAATGGCAGGCAGGCTCGAGGTCAGGGCAGGCAGAATGGTCAGGCAGGCGGGAATGGAGTCCAGAAAACAGGTGAGGGTCAAAACCGGGAGGACTAGTAGAAGAGAATAGAAAAGCAGGAGCACGGGAAAAACACACTGGTTGACTTGGAACATACAAGACGAACTGGCACAGAGAGACAGGAAACACAGGGATAAATACACCAGGGAAAATAAGCGACACCTGGAGGGGGTGGAGACAGTCACAAGGACAGGTGAAACACATCAGGGCGTGACAGGGTGTGTGTCTATTTGTCAATAACAGCTGGTGCGCAACGTCTAATATTAAAGAAGTCTCAAGGTATTGCTCGGCTGAGGTAGACTACCTTATGATTAGCTGTAGACCACACTATCTACCAAGAAAGTTCTCATCTGTATTATTCGTAGTCATCTATTTACCACCACAGAACGAAGCTGGCACTAAGACTGCTCTCAACCAACTCTATAAGGCCATAAACAAAGAAGAAATTGCTTACCCAAAAGCGGTGCTCCTAGTGGCTGGGGACTTTAATGCAGGCCAACTTAAATCAGTTTTACCAAATTTTTACCAGCATGTCACATGTGCAACCAGGGGGGAACAAATCCAAGACCACCTCTACTTCAGACACAGAGATGCATACAAACTCTCCCCTGCCCTCCATTTGGCAAATCTGACCATAATTATATGCTCCTGATTCCTGCTCACAAGCAAAAACTAAAGCGGGAAGCACCAGTGACTCGCTCAATACGGAAGTGGTCAGATGACGCGGATGCTACACTACAGGACTGTTTTGCTAGCAGACTGGAATATGTTCTGGGATTCATCCAATGGCATTGAGGAGTATGCCACCTCAGTCATCTGCTTCATCAATAAGTGCATCGACGACGTCGTCCCCACAGTGACTGTACATACATATCCCAACCAGCAGCCATGGATTACAGGCAACATCCGCATCGAGCTAAATGCTAGAGCTGCCATTTCATGGAGCAGGAGCTAATCCGGACGCTTATAAGAAATCCCGCTATGCCCTCAGACGAACCATCAAACAAGAAAAGCATCAATGCAGGATTAAGATTGAATCCTACTACACCGGCTTTGAAGCTCGTCGGATGTGGCAGGGCTTGAAAACTATTACGGATAACAAAGGGAAACCCAGACTCGAGCTGCCCAGTGACACGAGCCTACCAGACGAGCTAAATGCCTTTTATGCTCTCTTCAAGGCAAGCAACACTGAATCACGAGAGCACCAGCTGTTCTGGATGACTGTGTGAACGCTCTCGGTAGCCGATGTGAACAAAAGCTTTGAACAGGTCAACATTCACAAAGCCGCTGGGCCAGACGGATTACCAGGACGTGTACTCAAAGCACGCGCGGACCAACTGTCAGGTGTCTTCACTGACATTTTCAACCTCTCCCTGACCGAGTCTCTAATACCGACAGGTTTCAAGCAGACCACCATAGTCCCTGTGCCCAAGGAAGTGAAGGTAACCTGCCTAAATGATTACCGCCCCGTGGCACTCACGTCGGTAGCCATGAAGTGCTTTGACAGGCTGGTCATGGCTCACATGAACAGCATCCTCCCGGACACCCTAGACCTACTCCAATTCGCATACCGCCCCAACAGATCCACGGATGACGCAATCTCAATCGACAAAAGGAACACCTATGTGAGAATGCTATTCATTGACTACAGCTCAGTGTTCAACACCATAGTACCCTCAAAGCTCATCACTAAGCAAAGGACCCTGGGACTAAACACCTTCCTCTGCAACTGGATCCTGGACTTCCTGACGGGCCGCCTCCAGGTGGTAAGAGTAGGCAACAACACGTCTGCCACGCTGATCCTTAAAACGGGGGCCCCTCAGGGTTGTGTACTTAGTCCCGTCCTGTATTCCCTGTTCACCCACGACTGCGTGGCAAAACACGACTCCAACACCATCATTAAGTTTTCTGACGACACAAAAGGTGTAGGCCTGATCACCGACAATGATGAGACGGCCTATAGGGAGGAGGTCAGAGAACTGGCAGTGTGCTGCAAGGACAATAACCTCTCCCTCAATGTGAGCAAGACAAAGGAGCTGATCGTGGACTACAGGAAAAAGCGGGCCGAACAGGCCCCCATTAACATCGACGGGGCTGTAGTGGAGCGGGTCGAAAGTTTCAAGTTCCTTGGTGTCCACGTTACCAACGAACTATCTTTTTTAAATTTTTTATTTCCCCTTTATTTAACCAGGTAGTTCTATATGATGTCATATTTCCCCTTTATTTAACCAGGTAGTTCTATATGATGTCATAATACACCTTTATTTAACCAGGTAGTTCTATATGATGTCATAATACACCTTTATTTAACCAGGTAGTTCTATATGATGTCATAATACACCTTTATTTAACCAGGTAGTTCTATCTGATGTCATAATACACCTTTATTTAACCAGGTAGTTCTATATGATGTCATAATACAGGTAGGCCAGTTGAGAACAAGTTCTCATTTACAACTGCGACCTGGCCAAGATAAAGCAAAGCAGTGCGACGCATACAACAACACAGAGTTACACATGAGATAAACAAACGTACAGTCAATAACACAAGAGAAAAAGTGTGTGCAAATGTAGTAAGATAGTGAGGTAAGGCAATAAATAGGCCATAGAGGTGAAATAATTACAATTTAGCATTAACACTGGAGTGATGGATGTGCAGATGATGATGTGCAGTAGAGATACTGGGGTGCAAAAGAGCAGAAAATTTTATAAAAAATCATGGTCCAAACACACCAAGACAGTCGTGAAGAGGGCACAACAAAACCTTTTCCAACTCAGGAGACTGAAAAGATTTGGCATGGGTCCCCAGAACCAACCAGAAAGTCATATTGGTAACTGGAATCACTTTCCCTTAAAAAGTGTGCAATATTTACTACTCTTCACGGAAATGTAAATGTACATTCTTTTAAATCAAAAGCATTTTAATCAGACAGTCTACAGGTCAGCTAATGACTTCGCAGAGACGGGCCGTCGCCTGGAGGTTAGCTTCAAAGCGCTAGCTCATTAGCGTTAGTTCCTCTGATTATGGTAGTCAATCTCACATACTCTCCATCTCTCACTATCACACTCAGCCGTCATTAGCCAGTTAGCATCATTAGCATGATTAGCAGCCAAGGTCAGTGTTTGAAGCACACACTCACACACACACAACCCAGCCTTTCAAAAGGTCTCCCATTACTCTGCCACTCTGCCCAAAGTGTCAGTGCTGTAATTGGAATCTTCTTCTATGCTTCTCTCTCAAACAGAATGACAGGAATTAGGGTTATAACCCTGATTATTTGATGCTGAATCAGAGGACAGCATGATACAGTTGTCCGGTTAAAATGTTTCTTATTAAACAGCTATTTTGCTGTATTGCTTTTACTTATTATAAAGTTTACAATAACTTATAGTATGAATTGTATGCTGACATTTTTCAACAACACTGTAAATAGCTGATATTTAGTCAGTATTGTTATTATGATGACACTAAGACATTATGAAGATGGAATACATGCTCATAACAAGTATGTGTGTGTCGTGAGCACGGCCTCACACCGCAGGATGGGAAACATACACACACCAGCTTCCAGTAGCATTAACACAAAAACACACCATCACTTGTCCAAAGAAGAGACGGGGAGGGGTTAAAGGAAGGAAACGCCAGGGGCATTATGGGTAGAATGGGTGTGGTTAAGAGGTTTTAAGAACAGTATGGATGCAAGCTATGAATCTACACACTCTCACTAACTCACTCACTCTGAGTAGTGTGTGGGCACCTAGGCTCATTAAGGGAAGTAAAGGCTCTGGGTTCATCTCTAAAATATAAAACAAAGTGCCGTGATGCCACAGCCCATCAGCCTATCCTGTGTAGACGGAACCACTTTAGCCGAAAGTGCAGAGACTGTTATCGCCTCAACGCACAGACCCTGCTCTAAAACACACACACAGGGCGGGCTGTGTAGGATGAGGATTCATGTTGGTTTGGGGCTAAACATGATATCTGGGGTCCCCTGGGTCGTCCAATCAGTACAGCCTGCCAGGGAAAGAGGAAAAGCACTCAAGACTGGGCCTGAAGAACACACACACAGGTGTCTCACACTCACAAGTAAACCCCCCCAGAGCAGGCATCCAGACAGATGAAGAATACTGTCTAGAAGTCATAAAGAACACAGACCTACTTAGAACACAGACCTACTCAGATCACAGACCTACTCAGAACACAAACCTACTCAGAACACAAACCTACTCAGAACACAAACCTACTCAGAACACAAACCTACTCAGAACACAAACCTACTCAGAACACAAACCTACTCAGATCACAAACCTACTTAGAACACAGACCTACTCAGAACACAAACCTACTCAGAACACAAACCTACTCAGAACACAGACCTACTCTGGACACAAACCTACTTAGAACACAGACCTACTCTGGACACAAACCTGCTTAGAACACAAACCTACTCAGAACACAAACCTACTCAGATCACAAACCTTCTTAGAACACAAACCTACTCAGATCACAAACCTACTCAGAACACAAACCTACTCAGAACACAGACCTACTCAGAACACAAACGTACATAGAACACAAACCGACTCAGATCACAAACCTGCTTAGAACACAAACCTACTCAGATCACAAACCTGCTTAGAACACAGACCTACTCAGAACACAAACCTACTTAGAACACAAACCTACTCAGAACACAAACCTACTTAGAACACAAACCTACTCAGAACACAAACGTACTCAGAACACAAACGTACTCAGAACACAAACGTACTCAGAACACTAAGCTACTCAGAAAACAAACCTACATAGAACACAAACCTACTCAGATCACAAACCTACTTAAAACACAAACCTACTCAGATCAGGAAGCTACTTAGAAAACAAACATACTCAGAACACAAACCTACTCAGAACACAGACCTACTCAGAACACACACCTACTCAGAACACAAACCTACTTAGATCACAAACCTACAAGTGCATTGGTGATGTTGTACCCATAGCAAATATCAAAACCTTCCCCAACCAGAAACCGTGGATTGATGGCAGCATTCGCGCAAAACTGAAAGCGCGAACCACTGCTTTTAACCAGGGTAAGGCGACCGGAAACATGTTTGAATACAAACAGTGTAGCTATTCCCTCCGCAAGGCAATCAAACAAGCTAAGCGTCAATATAGAGACAAAGTAGAGTCACAATTCAACGGCTCAGACACGAAAGGAATGTGGCAGGGTCTACAGTCAATCACGGACTACAAAAAGAAAGCCAGCCCCGTCGCGGACCATGACGTCCTGCTCCCAGACAAACTAAACAACTTCTTTGCTCGCTTTGAGGACAATACAGTGCCACCGACACGGCCCGCTACCAAAACCTGCGGGCTCACCTTCACCGCAGCCAATGTGAGAAAAACATTTAAATGTGTTAACCCTCGCAAGGCTGCCGGCCCAGATGGCATCCCTGGCCGTGTCCTCAGAGCATGCGCAGACCAGCTGGCTGGTGTGTTTACGGACATATTCAATCAGTCCCTATCCCAGTCTGCTGTTCCCACATGCTTCAAGAGGGCCACCATTGTTCCTGTTCCCAAGAAAGCTAAGGTGACTGAGCTAAATGACTATCGCCCCGTAGCACTCACTTCCGTCATCATGAAGTGCTTTGAGAGATTAGTCAAGGATCATATCACCTCCATCCTACCAGACACCCTGGACCCACTCCAATTTGCTTACCGTCCCAATAGGTCCACAGACGACGCAATCGCAATCACACTGCATACTGCCCTAACCCATCTGGACAAGAGGAATACTTATGTAAGAATGCTGTTCATCGACTACAGCTCAGCATTTAACACCATAGTTCCCTCCAAGCTCGTCATTAAGCTCGAGACCCTGGGTCTCGACCCAGCCCTGTGCAACTGGGTCCTGGACTTCCTGACGGGCCGGTCCCAGGTGGTGAGGGTAGGAAACAACATCTCCACCCCGCTGATCCTCAACACTGGGGCCCCACAAGGGTGCGTTCTCAGCCCTCTCCTGTACTCCCTGTTTACCCATGACTGCGTGGCCAAGCACGCATCCAACTCAATCATCAAGTTTGCTGACGACACTACAGTGGTAGGCTTGATTACCAACAACGACGAGACGGCCTACAGAGAGGAGGTGAGGGCCCTCGGAGTGTGGTGTCAGGAAAATAACCTCTCACTCAATGTCAGCAAAACAAAGGAGATGATCGTGGACTTCAGGAAACAGGAGAGGGAGCACCCCCCTATCCACATCGAGGGGACAGTAGTGGAGAAGGTGGAAAGTTTTAAGTTCCTCGGCGTACACATCACGGACAAACTGAATTGGTCCACCCACACAGACAGCGTGGTGAAGAAGGCGCAACAGCGCCTCTTCAACCTCAGGAGGCTGAAGAAATTCGGCTTGTCACCAAAATCACTCACAAACTTTTACAGATGCACAATCGAGAGCATCCTGTCGGGCTGTATCACCGCCTGGTACGGCAACTGCTCCGCCCACAACCGTAAGGCTCTCCAGAGGGTAGTGAGGACTGCACAGCGCATCACCGGGGGTAAACTACCTGCCCTCCAGGACACCTACACCACCCGATGTCACAGAAAGGCCAAAAAGATCATCAAGGACAACAACCACCCGAGCCACTGCCTGTTCACCCCGCTATCATCCAGAAGGCGAGGTCAGTACAGGTGCATCAAAGCTGGGACCGAGAGACTGAAAAACAGCTTCTACCTCAAGGCCATCAGACTGTTAAACAGCCATCACTAACATTGAGTGGCTGCTGCCAACATACTGACTTAAATCTCTAGCCACTTTAAACATAGGAATTGGATGTAACAAATGTATCACTAGCCACTTTAAACAATTTTGTATATAATGTTTACGTATCCGACATACTCATATCAAATGTATACACTGTACTCTAAACCATCTACTGTATCTTGCCTATGCCGTTCGGCCATCGACCCAAATCTCTAGCCACTTTAATAATTATAATTGGATGAAATAATGTATCACTAGCCACTTTAAACAATGCCATTTATATAATGTTTACATATCCTACATTACTCATCTCATATATATATATATATATATATAT
>QNTS01011870.1:12890-24152 GCA_003317085.1 Hucho hucho
GGCATAGCTACTGTTACTAATAACCTTGTTGTGGCATAGCTACTGTTACTAATAACCTTGTTGTGGCATAGCTACTGTTACTAATAACCTTGTGGCATAGCTACTGTTACTAATAACCTTGTTGTGGCATAGCTACTGTTACTAATAACCTTGTTGTGGCATAGCTACTGTTACTAATAACCTTGTTATGGCATAGCTACTGTTACTAATAACCTTCCTTCCTTCCTGTCTGTCTTATTTCTATACATCTTCCAGTTGTGTTGCACACTCCTTCAGAAGAACAGTTCATTAATCTGTCTCTCTCTCTCTTTCTCTCTCGCTTTCCTTTTTTCTCTCTCTCTGATTTGCTTGATTGTCTGTGTGCTTTGTGTTACTCTCCCTTCCTTCCTTCTCTCTACCTTTATTTTTCTGTCTATCTCTCTGTCTCCCTCAGGTTTCCTTTAATTTCCTCTCCTTCAGTCTCTCCCTTCTTACTTTCATGTCTCTCTACCAAAAGTTAAATTCTGAGATTGCATACGTGAGCCCCTATATAATATTAAATTGCGCTTTCTGTCTGGATAATCTTCTAAACATCAATTCAAAAAGCCTCACACAGAGCTGAGCACATTCAATTCCATTTACTTCACTTGAACAGCTTCTTCAGCTGTTCATGTTCACCTGATTACCATATGGCCTGTACAGTGTTCCAGACCTTGAAACATACCCTGTTCTCTCTCCCCATCTCGCTCTCTCTATACATCCCTCTCTCCCTTTCCATCTCTCTGGCCTCCCTGTCAGCCCTCTTCAAACATAATTATCATAATTACGTAAAACGCCATCTTTCTTTCATTCTTCAACGTGGCCATTGCCTCTCTAGCCAAGTGGAACATATTATCACTCCAGCCCAGTGTTCTCGGCTTTAAATAGCATCTGTAGCATGGACATGGTAAACGACTGCAGTGTACCGGGTAAAGTCGTTTCTGAAGACAACATTGGGTGCATTGGGTTTCTAGTCTGACGTGTAAGGTACTGTACAGTCCTAACTCTACCTCAGGATTTCCAGTTCTAGTCTGATCACAAACGCACACACACACAGACAGAGACACACACTTTACTCTCCACATGACATGTGTCATCTTCTGGAGTACACCTTGTGTTGGGGTATGACAGAGTACTATGACATTGAACAAATGTAAGGATGCCTCATCAAGCCTGGTAAAGTCAACCAGCTCTCAAATCAGAATTAGACATTCATCCGTGTTTCTTAAATATGAAATTTCTAAGTGTTTAAGGTTAGGCAATAACTCTGAATGGTTAAGGTTAGACATTAACTCTGAATGGTTAAGGTTAGACATTAACTCTGAATGGTTAAGGTTAGACATTAACTCTGAATGGTTAAGGTTAGACATTAACTCTGAATGGTTAAGGTTAGACATTAACAGTGAATGGTTAAGGTTAGACATTAACTCTGAATGGTTATGGTTAGACATTAACTCTGAATGGTTATGGTTAGACATTAACTCTGAATGGTTATGGTTAGACATTAACTCTGAATGGTTAAGGTTAGACATTAACTCTGAATGGTTAAGGTTAGACATTAACTCTGAATGGTTAAGGTTAGACATTAACTCTGAATGGTTAAGGTTAGACATTAACTCTGAATGGTTAAGGTTAGACATTAACTCTGAATGCTTAAGGTTAGACATTAACTCTGAATGGTTAAGGTTAGACATTAACTGACTTGTATCACGGGTGACCTGGCTGTAGCTCTCCCTATCTAATAAACAGTGGAGATAATGTTTATCAATTGTCTGGCTGGGCTAATGAGACAGTGGATTGCGCAGTCAGATGGAACAGAGTAAATAGGCACTTAAACGTCATAGAATTAGCCGGTGGTAACTTGTGGAATAGACACCGTCTGGAATGAGGTTTTAACCAATCATCATTCAGGGCTGGACCCACCCAGTCTATAATATCCGTAATATATTCCCTTCGGGGTTATTATGTATTATTAGTACACATTATGTAGTACAGAGCACACCATGGAGAGGACAATAGATCATGTAGGTTGAACTGATCACGTCATAATGTTGATCTTTGCTGGTACCCACATGTAGCTTTTCACTTCAGTTTCTATGTCAATGTGTCATGTATTCAAGTTATCTTCTATGTACCTGTGAGTAATAAAGAGGGAGAGAAATATTGTGATAGTACAGTGGGTTCGTGAGAGAGTGAGAGCAAGAGAGAGAGCAAGAGAGAGAGCATGAAAGAGGGAGTAAGAGAGAGAGAACCAATAATTCACCATCCAAGAACTCACAAAATGGGACTAACATCAAACTGAGACTGCATGCAGAGCAGAATTAGGACGATACCCGCTAATTATCAAAATCCACGAAAGAGATGTTAAATTCTACATCCACCTAAAAGGAAGCGATTCCCAAACCTTCCATAACAAAGCCAACACCTACAGAGAGATGAAGCTGGAGAAGAGTCCCCTAAGCAAGCTGGTCCTGGGGCTCTGATCACAAACAGACCCCACAGAGCCCCAGGACAGCAACACAATTAGACACAACCAAATCATGAGAAAATAAAAAGATAGTTATTTGACATTGGAAAGAATTAACAAAAAGAGCTGACTAGAATGCTATTTGGCCCTAAACAGAGAGTACACAGTGGCAGACTACCTGACCATTGTGACTGAGCCAAACTTAAGGAAAGCTTTGACTATGTACAGACTCAGTGAGCATAGCCTTGCTATTGAGAAAGGCCACCGTAGGCAGACCTGGCTCTCAATAGAAGACAGGCTATGTGCACACTGCCCACAAAATGAGGTGGAAACTGAGCTGCACTTCCTAACCTCCTGCCAAATGCATGACCATATTAGAGACACATATTTCCCTCAGATTACACAGATCCACAAATCATTCGAATTTGATAAACTCCCATATCTACTGGGTGAAATAACACAGTGTGCCATCACAGCAGCAATATCTGTGACCTGTTGCCACAAGAAAAGGGCAACCAGTGAAGAACAAACACCATTGTAAATACAACCCTTATTTATGATTAAGAGAGCAAGAGAGAGCGCGAGACCGAGAAAGAGCGAGAGAGCGAGAGAGAGAGCGAGAGAGCGATAGCAAGAGCAAGAGAGAGCGAGAGAGCGGAGGTAAGAGAGGGAGGAAAAATGATCGAGAACCTCTTTCATGTGCTTGACTTGAAATTATGCCGATTTTAAAGGTCAGACCAAAGTATTTCAGCTCACCGTGTTCAAAACTCTGCTCACAATATGTCCTCGCCTCACTGCACTAACACCTCTAAATGTTTGTTTGGTGAAAAAACATTTCTGTTCAAAATCAGAATAAGTTAAAACCGGGGGATATTCCAAGAGGTATGAGAGCAACCAATTATCATAATTAAGAAAAATGCTACTTCAGGTTATTTTCTTGACCTTGGTTTGACATGTCTTTTCATATCTTACTGAGAGAAAATATGAATTTTCCTCATCAGAAGCCGCAGCGGTCTAACTATGAGGAACTGCCCACAATTATCCAACTCAGAGAGAGCTCAGTGTCTAGTGAACCAGCGCTACTTTGAAGAGAGAAGAGGATAGAGATAGCAGAACATTTAATTTACTCTTATATGTTTCAATCACAATGCTTTCATGATGGCTGATTTTGGAGTCGCTTTCAGAAGCACACGAAACACAATACAGTGTGTAGATTTGTTTGAAAGTTTGCCACTTACACCACTTAGATGTAGCAGAGTATCACGTTTCAGGTATGATCCAGGTGCAGACAATGTTGAAGAAACGAAAGTTTATTCTTTAAACAGGGGCAGGCAAACGACAGGTCAAGGCAGGCAGGGGTCAATAATCCAGAGAGGGTGTAAGGCAGTGGAACAGCAGGTGGGCTCAGGGTCAGGTCAGGCAGAGGTCGGTAATCCAGAGTAGAGGCAAAGGTACAGGCTGGGAGGCAGGCTCAGGGCAGGTACAGACAGACAACACAGGTATAAGTACCCAGGGGATAATGGGGAAGATGAGCGACACCTGGAGGGGGTGGAGACAAGCACAAGTGAAACAGATCAGGGCATGACAGTACCCCCCACTCTAGGAACGCCACCTGGCGTCCTACCTGGGCGCATACCTGGTTGAGCGGGGTGCCGGTGTTGGAACTCAGAGGCCTGGGTCCAGGATGTCCCTAGCGGAGACCCAGCACCTCCGGGCCATAACCCTCCAAGTCAACCGGGTACTGGAATCCCCTGCCCCGAGGTTGAACCTTCAGGAAATGTCTCACCCTGTATGCTGGTTGGCCGTTGATGAGACTGGGCAGAGGGGTGGGCCTGGAAACAGGAGACAAAGGGCTGTGAGACATGGTTTTAATTCTAGACACTAGAAAGGTAGGAAGTATACGGAGGGTACGGGGCAACAGAGGATGAATAGCAGAGGGGATAAGGATCTTGGAGCGGGGGGTCTCGGCTTCAGGGGGTGTAGCTGCGGGGCTACAGCGGCGTGCCAGCGCATCTGGCTTTACCTTCTTGGATATCGGTTGGTGCGGCGGAAGCGAAGTGGCCCGGGCCTTACTGAACCCCTCCCGGAGGTCCTGGTAATCCGCTGGGGCTGGCGGAGAGGTCCGGGGCAATTTCCAAGCCCACAGGAAGACGTCCCTGGTCAGGCAGAGATGACTTCAGGCAATGAGTGTGGAAGAACGGGCTCCAGCCCACAATAGCATCAGTAGACCAGTCAATAGAGGGATTGTGTCGCATGAGAATCCCAATACCACAGGAACTGCAGAGACTCAATTAGGAGGAATTGGATCGTCTCGCTGTGGTTCCCCGACACTCGTATGTTGATGGGGGTGGTATGGTGGGTGACCCAGCCTATAGAGCGCCCGTCCAGCGCTCTAACATCCATTGGAATGGAGAGGGGTTGACAGGTCAAGGCAGGCAGGGGTCAATAATCCAGAGAGGGTGTATGGCAGAGGAACAGCAGGTGAGCTCAGGGTCAGGTCGGTAATCCAGAGCAGAGGAAAAGGTACAGTTTGGCTGGCAGGCAGGAATGGTAAAAAAACGGGACACTAGAAAACAGGGACTATAGCAAAGACAGGAGCAAGGGAAACAACTGGTTGGTTTGAATGAACAAAACGAACTGGCACAGACAGACAGAAAACCCAGGTATAAATACCCAGGGGATAATGGGGAAGATCAGCGACACCTGGAGGGGGGTGGGGACAAGCACAAGGATCAGGGTGTGACACAAAGAGCAACTTCATATGATTGTGATGGTTTAACTTGTTGTGGAGCGGCAGCTGAGGGGTCGGTTTTGGAGAGTCTGGCGTGCCCAAAGTAAAATGCTTGCCACCCAGGCTCAGAAACTAAGATATGGACATAATTAGTACTATTGGATAGGAAACACTTCCAAAAGTGTTATCATTTTGTCTGTGAGTGTAAGAGAAGTCATTTGGCAGGCAAAAAAACAGAGATTTTTCCATCCTTTTGGCTTATAGCTCACTTTGAGGCACTGCCTATAAAAAAGTCTTTATACCAGGACACTGGATGTAGTACCTACTGATTCCACTAGATGTCAGCAGTGTATAGGCAAAGTTTAATGGAAATCGGAACTAATGCGTTCTATTGAGAGAAGTTCTAGCCGAGGGACCTCTTTTTCAGTTGCACGTTTTTGAACGCACATTTTGCTGAGCGGTCCACTTTATTTGACTTATATAACGTTTAGGTGACCATCCAAGTGAAAGATTATCACTTTTATTCATAAAAGATAAGCTAAGGAAGCATTTTAAATCGTTTTTGTTTTGTTGAGGGAAAGTTTATAGGTATAGTTGAACGCGTTCTCGTCACATTGGATTTTCTGAACACAAAGCGCCAACCAAAAGGAGATTTAAGGATATAATAAATTACTTTTTCTAACCAAATACCCATGGATTGTCTTCGTTGGACACTTAGGAAGCCCTCTGCAGACGTTCTACAAAAGGTAAGGCACAGGTTTTCCCTGTGAAATGCATTTTCTATCGACCGCGCTGGCTAAAGATTTCATGGTTATGGAAAATATGTGAGGTGCTAGCCTCAAACAATCAAATGTAGTGCTTTCGCCGTAAAGCCTTTTTGAAATCCGACAACGCTATGATATTGCCAAGAAGCAGAGCTTTTGATGAGTATGGAACACTTGTATATTGGTGCATTTTTAATAATTCAATTTTGGAATTTTGTCTTGCATTTCACCTGGTAGTGTCGGGAGTGGGTCGCTAGCGACCCACCGCTCCCTGACAAGTTAACNTAATGTGCTTCTTCTTGAGCCACTCCTTTGTTGCCTTGGCCGCGTGTTTTGGGTCATTGTCATGCTGGAATACCCATCCACGACCCATTTTCAATGCTCTGGCTGAGGGAAGGAGGTTCTCACCCAGGATTTGACTGTATATGGCCCCGTCCATCATCCCTTTGATGCGTTGAAGTTGTCCTGTCCCCTTAGCAGAAAAACACCCCCAAAGCATAATGTTTCCACCTCCATGTTTGACAGTGGAGATGGTGTTCTTGGGGTCATAGGCAGCGTTCCTCCTCCTCCAAACACGGAGAGTTGAGTTGACGCCAAAGAGCTCCATTTTGGTCTCATCTGACCACAACACTTTCACCCAGTTGTCCTCTGAATCATTCAGATGTTCATTGGCAAACTTCAGACGGGCATGTATATGTGCTTTCTTGAGCAGGGGGACCTTGCGGGCGCTGCAGGATTTCAGTCCTTCACGGCGTAGTGTGTAACCAATTGTTTTCTTGGTGACTATGGTCCCAGCTGCCTTGAGATCATTGACAAGATACTCCCGTGTAGTTCTGGGCTGATTCCTCTCCGTTCTCATGATTATTGCAACTCCACGAGGTGAGATCTTGCATGGAGCCCCAGGTCGAGGGAGATTGACAGTTCTTTTGTGTTTCTTCCATTTGCGAATAATCGCACCAACTGTTGTCACCTTCATTCCAGCCTTGTGTAGGTCTACAATCTTGTCCCTGACATCCTTGGAGAGCTCTTTGGTCTTGGCCATGGTGGAGAGTTTGGAATCTGATTGATTGATTGCTTCTGTGGACAGGTGTCTTTTATACAGGTAACAAACTGAGATTAGGAGCACTCCCTTTAAGAGTGTGCTCCTAATCTCAGCTCGTTACCTGTATAAAAGACACCTGGGAGCCAGAAATCGTTCTGATTGAGAGGGGGTCAAATACTTATTTCCCCCATTAAAATGCAAATCAATTTATAACATTTTTCACATGCGTTTTTTCTGGATTTTTTTGTTGTTATTCTGTCTCTCACTGTTCAAATAAACCTACCATTACAATTATAGACTGATCATTTCTTTGTCAGTGGGCAAACATACAAAATCAGCAGGGGATCAAATACTTTTTTCCCCTCACTGTATACAGTCTCATTTCATGACATTCATGTACTGTAAATGTTGTTATGTAGGTAAAAGTTTCAGTTACCATAGCTATGATAAAATAGACACAATCCACCTTTCAATAAACAGCTCACTTCGTATGATCTGCCTGCTCATTTACAAAAACATTCTAAACACTTTCATTTTGACCACTGTGTACTGTAGCTGAGTGCTGTGATGTGAAATGTTCTCTCTCTCTCTCTTTTTCTCTCTCTTTTTCTCTCGCTCTCGCTCACTCTCTATTCAATGGGCTTTATTAGCATGGGAAACATACAGTGCATTCCCTTTTTCCTCATCAATTTACACACAATACCCTATAATGACAAAGCGAAAACAGGTTTTTAGAAATGTTTGCAAATTCATTAAAATTAGAAAACAGAAATACCTTATTGACATAAGTATTCAGATCCTTTGCTATGAGACTCGAAATTGAGCTCAGGTGAATCCTCTATCCATTGATCATCATTGATATGTTTCTACAACTTGATTGGAATACACATGTGGTACATTCAATTGATTGCACATGATTTGGAAAGGCACACACCTGTCTATTTAAGGTCCCACAGTTGACAGTGCATGTCAGAGAAAAAACCAAGCCATGAGGTCGAAGGAATTGTCTGTAGAGATCTGAGACAGAATTGTGTCGAAGCACAGATCTGGGGATGGGTACCAAAACATTTCTGCAGCATTGAAGGTCCCCAAGAATACAGTGGCCTCCATCATTCTTAAATGGAAGAAGTTTGGAACCACCAAGACTCTTCCTAGAGCTGGCCACCCAGCCAAACTGAGCAATCGGGGGAGAAGGGCTTTGGTCAGGGAGGTGACCACGGATGGTCGCTCTGACAAAGCTCTAGAGTTCCTCTGTGGAGATGGGATAATCTTCCAGAAGGACAACCATCTCTGCAGCACTCCACCAATCAGGCCTATGTGGTAGAGTGACCAGACGGAAGCCACTCCTCAGTAAAAGGCACATGACATCCCCACTTGGAGTTTGCCAAAAGACACCTAAAGGACTCAGACCATGAGAAACCAGATTCTCTGGTCTGATGAAACCAAGATTAAGCTCTTTGGCCTGAATGCCAAGCATCACGTCTGAAGGAAACCTGGCACCATCCCTACGGTGAAGCATGGTAGTGGCAGCATCATGCTGTCGGGATGTTTTCAGCGGCAGGGCCTGGAAGACTAGTCAGGATCGAGGGAAAGATGAACGGAGGTAAGTACAGAGATATACTTGATGAACACCTGCTCCAAAGCACTCAGGACCTCAGACTGTGGCGAAGGTTGAACTTCCAACAGGAAAACAACCCTAAGCACACAGCAAAAACAACGCAGGAGTGGCTTCGGGACAAGTCTCTGAATGTCCTTGAGTGGCCCAGCCAGAGCCTGGACTTAAACCCGATCGAACATCTCCACAGAGACGTGAAAATAGCTGTGTAGTCACGCTCCCCATCCAACCTGACAGAGCTTGAGAGGATCTACAGAGAGGAATGATAGAAGCGTCATACCCAAGAAGACTTGAGGCTGTGATCGCTGCCAAAGGTGCTCCAACAAAGTACTGAGTAAATGTGATATTTCAGTTTTTATACATTTGCAATATGCCTTAAGAAACTGCTTTTCTTTGTCATTGTGGGGAGATTATGTGTATTGTTGTGTCTTTGGCATCATTAAAAGTGAAGACTGTTATTTTATCAAATCAATTCTCTGTAATTATCATTACGTGATTAGACTAATCATGTAAATGTAATTAATTAGGAAGTCAGGGCACCACGGAAAATCTTCAGATTACAAAGTTATACTTTTACGAATATAACTCTTCAGATATTTTTATATCTGATCAATAAATCTTTGTTGGAGATATTTTAATACCATTATGTTACATTTTCTAATTTCTGAACAGAATGCATAGCACACTTTTTTAAGCAGAAACACATGTCAAGGGTTGCCTCAGCTGAAAAACCTGCACGTAATGCACGTAGGCCTCGTACCACACGTTCCACTTTTTAAGTGGAAACATGTCAGAGGCTGCCTATGGTAACTATATAAGCTGAACTGAGTTCAGTCAGAGCTAGCTGTTTCCCGGGTCAGCTCGACTTTTGATTACTCTGAATTAAAAGTCTTATTGAATTCACAAGTTTCTTGTATGAGTGTCATAATTTGAAGATAATTTTTTCCACTACATCTTCCATTAATTAATTATTCTTTACCTTACGTCAGTCTCATTTCAAATGACCTGAGATAACAGAACCTGGGTGTAGGAGAGAGTGAGAGAGGGGGAAGCCCGATCTATACCCAGAAAGGGCCACGTCATGACAAGGCTGTATTAAATTAAGGCTGTAACGTAACATAATGTGGAAAAAGTCAAGGGGTCTGAATACTTTCCGAATAAGCTGTATGCTTACATTGCCAAATCATGTGAAATAGATAATTAACAAAAGTGAAATAAACAATAAAAAGTGAACAGTAAATACTACACTCAAATAAGTTACAAAATAATAGACATTTCAAATGTCATATTATGTCTATATACAATGTTATAATGATGTGCAAATAGATAAAGTACAGAAGGGAAAATAAATAAACATAAATGATTTGTATTTACAACGGTGTTTGTTCTTCACTGGTTGCCCTTTTCTTGTGGCAACAGGTCATACATATTGCTGCTGTGATGGCACACTGTGGTATTTCACCCAATTGACTATTCTCACTGAGTCTGTACATAGTCAAACCTTTCCTTAATATTGGGTCAGTCACAGTGGTCAGGTATTCTGCCACTGTGTACTCTCTGTTTAGGGGCAAATAACATTCCAGTTTGCTCTGTTTTTTGGTAAATTTGTTCCAATGTGTCAAGTTTTTCAACCTTTTTGTTTTCTCATGATTTGGTTGGGGCTAATTGTGTTGCTGTCCTGGGGCTCTGAGTGGTCTGTTTGTGTTTGTGAAGAGAGCCCCAGGACGAGCTTGCTTAGGGGACTCTTCTCTAGGTTAATCTCTCTGTAGGTGATGGCTTTATTATTGAAGGTTTGGAAATCGCTTCCTTTTAGGTGGTTGTAGAATGTAAAAAGGCTCTTCTCTGGATTTTGATAATTAGCGGGTATCGGCATAATTCTGCTCTGCATTTATTATGAATTTGGTGTTTTACGTTGTACACGGAGTATGTTTTTGCAGAATTCTTCATGCTGAGTCTTAATTTGGTGTTTGTCCCATTTTATGAATTCTTGGTTGGTGAGCGGACCCCATCATCACAACCATAAAGGGCAATAGGTTCTATAACTGATTCAAGTATTTTTAGCCAGATCCTAATTGGGATGTCAAATTTTACAGTGAGGGAAAAATTTATTTGATCCCCTGCTGATTTTGTACGTTTGCCCACTGACAAAGAAATGATCCGTCTATAATTTTAATGGTAGGTTTATTTGAACAGTGAGAGACAGAATAACAACAAAAAAATCCAGAAAAACGCATGTGAAAAATGTTATAAATTGATTTGCATTTTAATGAGGGAAATAAGTATTTGACCCCCTCTCAATCAGAAAGATTTCTGGCTCCCAGGTGTCTTTTATACAGGTAACGAGCTGAGATTAGGAGCACACTCTTAAAGGGAGTGCTCCTCATCTCAGCTTGTTACCTGTATAAAAGACACCTGTCCACAGAAATAATCAATCAATCAGATTCCAAACTCTCCACCATGGCCAAGACCAAAGAGCTCTCCAAGGATGTCAGGGACAAAATTGTAGACCTACACAAGGCTGGAATGGGCTACAAGACCATCGCCAAACAGCTTGGTGAGAAGGTGACAACAGTTGGTGCGATTATTCGCAAATGGAAGAAACACAAAAGAACTGTCAATCTCCCT
>QNTS01011871.1:12366-27207 GCA_003317085.1 Hucho hucho
TGTGTGTGTCGGGGGCCTGTGTGTGTGTGCGGGTGCCTGTGTGTGTGTGCGGGTGCCTGTGTGTGTGCGGGTGCCTGTGTGCGTGTGCGTGTGCGTGTGCGGGTGCCTGTGTGTGTGTTTGGGGAGTAGGAGTGAGGTCTAAAAGGTAGTGTTCAGGTACGGTATTATGAATGTGTTCCTATTGATCAGCCCAGAGGCGGTGGTGTGATGAGGGAGACCAACCTACTGCCTGCAGCCTCCCCACAGCGCTACGAGGACATATGTTATGCTGTTTGACCACATCATGTACTACTACTGATTCTCCTCCTGCCTCCCAAGATGTGGGGTTGGGGGTGGAGGGGTGAGGGAGTGGGTCTGAGTGTGTGTATGTTGTGTGTGTGTGTGTGTTGGGCAAGTGTGAAGTATGTGTTCAACAAGGTTCACCTACAGGTTTCTTGGTGGTGGAAGTGGCACAAAGCTTGAATTATTTACCAGAAACACAGACGCTTTCCCACTCTGGTGTCCTCAGATCAATTGCTGTTGCAATGAAACGGAATTATAGTTGGATTCCCACAGTTTTGGATTGCAAAGGTTTGCTGCTTTTATATAAAATGGAGCAATGGTCATACTTTAAGTTCTGGAATCAGAATTGACTCAACTTTCCCAATGAGGACCACCAACTCTGGTGCCTATCTGAATACATCTGTCTTCTAGCTGTATCAAATATATTCTATTCCAATCAAAGTGTCAATAAAAGCCTTTTGACTTGTGTATTTAATTGCATGCCATCTATCAATAATGGTAATAAGTCATGATAAATGAAAGAACATCTGTGGCGGAACAGAATCCTTTTCAACACGATCACACAGCTGTGTGTGTGAGGGTGTGTGTGAGATTCTGCTTAATCGAATGCATTTTAACAAATCACACAAATTTACTCCTGAGCCTGACAAATCTAAAAATGTCAACATCCCACCGTTACCCATTACCGTTACCTGAAGAAAATACAACTGCTTATTGGAACGGACCTGCAGTATACACCCGCCTCTAGCCTGGGGATTCATCATTAAAATAACATGGGACAGCTGTTAAACTTTCCCCAGAGCACCTTCTCCCACTCTGACACTCATCACCCTGAGTACAGCCTGAATAATGCTGGTCACTTACAGTAGAGTATGTGGAGGTTGACTTGTCACAGCCACTGCCTGCCTGCCTTTGGTGTGCGTCTAATAGTGGCATATGGAGATGATCTTTGTCAGCCTTGCCAGCTCCAGTCCTCTCAGCTGTCACACCACGACTGAAGTTGTAGTCGTCAATCTTCCCACGTCCCTTCCACCTCTCCACAGTCAAGAGCTGTCAGGCTGGATTTCCTACAACGGGGGAGGATGCTTTACACTCTACTCACCACACACACATACATGTGGACGAGTTGGCACACACACACGTACACACACACATATACACACCTCTCTCCCTGCAATCCTCAAGCTGTGGGGCTCTCAAGCTGAGGAGGCCTCTCTCTCTCTCTCTCTCTCTCTCTCTCTCTCTCTCTCTCTCTCTCTGTGAACTCCAAAGTCCTTCCAGCGATGGATGTCACCCTGGTGGAGCCCCCGGGGGGAGTCCGTGAGGTAGACCTCCAGCACCTGTCAGGAGGCCATCTCTCTCTCTCTCTCTCTCTCTCTCTCTCTCTCTCTCTCTCTCTCTCTCTCTCTCTCTCTCTCTCTCTCTCTCTCCTGGGGCAGTGGCATCTCTTACTTCACCATCACTCTCCTTCCTCCTTTTTCTTTCTCTCCAAACTGGGCCTGTCACTCTCTCATCTCCCAGTTCATTACCTGGGTTGTGGCTTGTGACATTGACAGCTCCTGGGTGGTCCCCCCCTCTCTCTCTCTCACACACACACACACACACACACACACACACACACACACACACACACACACACACACACACACACACACACACACACACACACACACACACACACACACACACACACACACACACACACACACACACACAGTGTATCAATGACAGTGGGTGTACAGGGGGGAATAGGGAATCTTAATGAAGGCCGCACGGCCCTCACCACTCTTGGTCACCAGTGTAACTATCCTACTGTAAAGGAGAGGGTCGTCACACACTCATACATATGTTCTCCATATATGGAATGTATAGTTTCATTTGCATGTCACATTCACTATACTAACTGTCAAACATCTCACCTTTTTGGACATAGGAACAAGTAATTCCCCATCCTCGATGCTAACGCTAAATAACCCTTTCTCTGGCCTCTCTCATCCCTCTTTACTATCCGCATTCTCTTATCCTGCCAACACAGTGTGTCTGGCTTGGGCAACCTCTCCTTCTCTTCCTCTTTCTCTCTGTCTGTCTCTCCCTCTGTCAGGCTGCCTGCCTCTGATAGATCTGTCAGTCACCGCTGGACTAAACCCAGCCAGACGTCGCTCAGTCAGGTGTGAACAAAACAACAGCACAATACCATGGTGTCTACAGGTCAGCTCAGAGTTAGACAGTACCACACCATTCAACATCATGCAGTGAGGTCTGGAAGACTACTGCATAATGACAACACACCACTATGTATAAAATATTCTATTATTTTAAACTATACAGTCATACAGTATCTGTTGACCAATGTGCAGTCAGTTCCTTCCATGTTCTACAGGTGTAGGATCTTAATTTTATATTTTTTGTTGCTGACAATTTTCCAGGAAATGCAGATGAGCTTCTGGATTTACATAAATTCACTGAAAACCCACACTAACACACGGTTATATTAACAGTAGCCAATTTAACTTTTGACGTAGCCTACTATTGTCCAGCTAATAGCCCAACCACTGATCAAGCAACATTATGGACTAAACGTTCAAATCCTGTTGCTGCAGGATTATTTTGCTACGACAATACTGGTCTAATGAAGATCCTATACCTGTAGGTAAGGATCCAAGCTCAATAACATGTGATAGAATATGTTTACAATACTGCTATACTATAATACTACTTTGTGACACTGGTTATCCTAATCCAAACATGTGTTTACAAATATGTTTAAAACAGGAGGAGTGGTATCCAAGTTGGATGCAACAGTGGATTTCAGGCTTTGGATTTCGTCTAAGTTCAAAAATGTAGATTCATGTTCGAGAAATCTCCTCAAAGGTATGGTATTCAATCATTTTGGGCCCTAACTGCAAACCGATTGGGTTCTCACCTGTCTAGTATTATGATGGGAGCATGCAGTCGAAGCCTAGCTATGGTGTCTGTCCGGAGGCAGTTATATTACTTTACAATTACAGGGTCTGCCACTTGTCTAAACCTATTCATAAATTTAACAGCATGAAACTACTTTATTTCATCTCAGTGGTGTTATCGATGCCCCTGTGACTCCGACACTCCAACCCGTTTGGAATTTAGTGTATTGACTGTTTTACATGAATAATGCAATATGCTGCAAAACAGATGTTTCGTCAGACACCGTCTCTGCCCTAATTGATACAAACAGCTCAGAGATATTTTTGGTCCCATGGCTCTCTCTCTCTCTCGCTCTCTCTCTCGCTCTCTCTCAATCATCCAGTTCAATCCTGGATTCTTTGATCCTCCTCTATCCTGGCCTGGGACTCATGGCATTTTAAGAACGTGAAAATGAAATATAAAACAGATTCCTTGGCGAACGAGGTGCTAGAAACCAAGACGGGGCAATTTAAAAGGGGAGGGAGGGATGGTTGGAGGGAGGGAGGAGAAATAGACATTGGAGGGATATAAAAACAAACTGATGAAATAAGACCTTGAAATAAGGAGTGTTTCTCTCTCTCTTGCTTTCTCCATCCCTCCCTTCCACCCCTTTCTTCACTTGTCATACAAAGAAATGGTGATGCCGAGGACTTGTGCCAGATATAAAAAAGGGACAGTGAATCAGCATCAAATCAATGTTTACAGAGCTCCATAGCAGGTCCTCTTTTATGGCATGTAAGAGGCGGTAATCCAATAGGGTGGCTGAATAGAGTGTTTCTGCCCTGTGTCCTCGGGGACCAGCTACTGCATAAAGCAGGGCAGGAAGAAAAAGGCTCAACCGCTGTGATATAAGAACCATGAATAAACAGTAACATCCATCAAACATGATCTGTGACCTTGATAAGGTATGATACCGTAGGAGGTCTATGTAGTGTTTATTGGGTGTTTTATGATGTTGCTATCTATATTACATTCAGAACAGGAGCGATTGTTACCAATCGTGGGATTACCTAAATCAAACTGTTCTTAACAACAGGGCCATTTGATTCTGAGTATTTTATAGAAGTTAGATGCAGTAGTCAACTCATTCAATGTGAAGTGCAATCCACAATTAAATATTCCTATGCCACCTTGGCTTACTTCACTCATATTACGTGTAGTTTCTTTTTGGCTTTAGTGTTTTCTGAAGGATTCTGCATTCATTTACCTTTTAGCCTTATATTGTGATTCGTAACGGCAAGAATAGGCTGACAGGGCAATGTCATCGCCGTCCTCTGCTAGCCACGACAGAGGAAAATAAGATACAGTCCTTTCTGTCTTTAAAAGGCTAATTACATCATCCTACTAACATTCTGAATACATTTTCGGATTCGCCTGGAAGGAGCGAATAATATTAGCGTCGCTTTATGCAGGTGCACACTTTGAATTGTCAAAAGGCTTATTTCTGTTATTGACTATTGTTATTTAGGCTCACGGTTGTTGATATTCAAGACTGTCAGCAGTGCCTGCTGCGTGCGCTGTCCCTACGGTATTTTACATGAGTTCTCCCAAATAAACAGCCACCCGGTTTGGGTGCCACCACCACGTATTTGCAACACTGTTGAATAGATTGTGTTGTGGTTTTTTTTACGGCTTAATCGTCCATAAAGTCATGTAATTTAATACACTTTTAAAACGTGATATTCAGTATAATGAGCAAAACACAGCAATGTTCATAAGCAAAAGCAAGCAATAACTAAAAGCACTGAATTCTAAAATATTTATTCAAGTTAAATAGTATTATCTGCTCTGTGCTCAAAAAGAGATGTGTTTACCCCCTAATAAATGAGTAAAAAATAACTCCCTGAGATATTCTGCCTGAAAATAAAGTACACGTTTAGTCTCATCCACAATGGAGGAGACAAAGGAAAAATTTGAAACTGACATGGCATCTCTCATCTGTAATGATGGGAAAGACTAATGGGTGTGAAGACTATTCAATTGAAGCTCTAGATTATTCCCTTAATGCAATTTAGCCTGGAAACAACAGGCAAACTAAACTAAACTAAACAAAGATAATGATTATAAATGAATGAATGCCTGCTTCATCCGGGCTCGTTATTGCACAAGTGAGCAGATACTGTATTAGCCTTGCCTTGAAACTCTCTAATCTATCCTGCAATACAGAAATGAGCAGGGTAATATTTTACCCCAGTTAGCATCTGTGTGTGTGTTTTCTTCTGTGTGTGGGTGTGTGTGGATGTGTGTGTGTCTTCCCCTGTGCGTGTGTGTGTCTCCTGTGTCTCTTATAATGTATTGGTTGAGATCATTTCCTTCTTTCGCTCATTATTCCCCCGACAAATGATCTGAATGCTGAGACAGAGACAAAGATCGCACTGATAAAGTTCCAGATTTTGTTTTGTTTTAATGGTGTATGGAAATGTAGCCTACAGGAATGTTCCCTGCTATGACACGCTCATTACGCCATCCAATGAGTGATTGAGCATGTACGTTCTCTATGTCCTTTTGTCTATTATCATGATATTTCTCAATCAGGAGTCTGCCTTGGATCCCTAATGGTCTATCTCTGACTAAACTAGAGTGCTCTCTGCTGCTCAAATCTCTGGATCTTCTCTAGTCAGGCTGTGTTTCCACTGTCTTTAAGAATAGAGCCCGTTGGGGAGTTGCAGCACTGAGACAAGATTGTTATCACGAAATTGGATAGAAAAAGGGTGAAAAAAAATACAAATAAAAAAGATTAGAGGATTCATGCTAGCGGCTCATGCTGAGAAAAAATCTTTTGATTTACCTTGGTTTCACAGTAACTTTGTGCAGTTACTGATAACATGACCCCCATTTTCTCCAAAACACAATACAATAGAGTTAGGATACTTGTCCACATGATTAAGCATGCATTTAATGTAGCAACCAAATGAGCAACCAAATGAGCAGTTACTGCCCTTTTGCTTGGTAGATGCTGTTTTGCTGGCCTGTAGTAGTAGAGTGAAGTGAAATCAGCTATCAGAACGTATTGCAGAAATGGGTGAAAAGCGATCATCCAACTGATGTAGTTAGTCCGGCCTCTAGGATGCTACTGTTCTGATGCTGAACAAATTAAACAAAGCAAAACGTTTCCGTTTTGAAGGCTATGATCTTCCTAAACTCCTCCTACACAGTAGTCTACGTCTGAGCCAAGCTGGTTCAATCGCAGGATCGCAGTAAACATCTTATATAACATTTAATATAATATATCAAACATCTATCTTGACAAAGGATGGTCAAGTATGAAGTATGTAACATCTCCCCGGAATATCAATTAAGCATATTTATAACAAGACAACAAACTATCCTTAGAGACCTTTAAAGTTGCCAAAGGTAATAGCAAAGAAAGCCCTGTTTTGCTTATTTTTCTAATTACACTCCTTGATGTACAATAAGTTTGCTTATATTTACAAAGCTATGAATAATACATTTCTAGCACAGGGCTATTATTAGCCATCTGCCTGCCATTGCTAAGTCCCAATTGACAATGCGGCTCGGCTAAACATTTCTACCTCTAGACAAGACAAACAGACTAAATTGGTCATTGAGGAATTCTATGCTACTGTAATTAACACTCCTCCCACTATATTTGAACTGTTAAGTGAAATAAATCAACTTCACTCCCAGATGGGAACATGAACATACACTGATGGATGCATCAATTATTTTGTATAAACTGGTATGTCTAAAGGTGGATTTAAAGACGGACAAGCCCCACATCCCGGCACCTCAGTATATTGGAAAAAAGACTGTAGAATGTTCCTCGAGCTGGATGTATATAAATCTACCTAATCTACACTAAGAGAAAGAAGGGACCCGAATTAATAATAACGCCTTCTGGTTTAAGAGAGATTCTTAAACCATCGTTGATGGGAAATGGTCTTATGACACTTAAAATCTGTGCACAGGACATCTGAATGTGTAGTGTCTCTATGGTCTCTTGTTAATATGAATGGAGACATCCTTTGGAATGTTCATGGGAACAGTAGATAGAGAACAATTCATCTAAGTTGTATTTCACAGTTCCCACGTTCATCTATGCTTTATACCTGTGAAGCCTGAAGATGCCAGTGAGTCCTGAGGAAGTTGTCATTTTCTTTAGGTGTTCAGTCAAAGCTTTGCCAGATGTCTCCCTGCCCTCCGTTCATTTATCAAACTTCTTGTTGAGGGATTGTCCACCTGCGTTCCAACCTGGCCTCACAAAGATCCAACTCACAATGAACAAACTATTTGCTAGTTGAATACATTTGCATGTCAGGACATACACCAAGGAAAGAGCCAAAACTGTTTTCTCACCTGGTGCGGCCTCCCTGGTTTGCTCTGAGGGATGTTAGCATCCACAGAAATTGGCACACACATGCACACAGGACAGGGACAGGGACAGGGACAGGGACAGGGACAGGTCTTTTAACTTGTGGTTTGCTTGTCTTTTTACAGGTGACTTATTCTGGAATTTGGATGTGGTCCATCATGACATGGTCGAGAGGTCATAACTCACGGTCACGGTCAAGTTTAATAGTGTCACACACAGGCCCGCTGCTGCATATTCCACCACCTATTGTGTGGTGTGACCGCGTTCCAACCGTGTTCCTGCATGGGCTACTGCCAATGCGCAAAGAACAACCAATTACCGAACGGAAGGGGCTGCTTGAGAACACTCATCTCACTACAATTGACCTTTCTCACCAGCAGCAGACCGGTCAATCCACGGTTATGGCCCTTCGCCAACTCAAACTTCCCATCCCTCAAAAACGACCAGTAAATAATACCGGCCCAGCGAGTTCTGATGTTCTGACGGGATGTGTGCTTTTTAATCAGCTAGAGATGACTAGAGATAACAAATTCCACCCACTGAGAGGCTGGGGCTTAATTTGGTCCCTGGATCTTGCCGGGCTGCTCTGCTGTGCCAAGCGCGCCGTTGCATTCATCTGAGACTCGTCACATACAGTAGGATGGCTGGAGGCATCATTATGGACAGATGAAATGAAAAGCAAGCCGCTCATACAACTGATGGTGGGCGGTGGGTGACAGACAGAGGCACAGGGGGGAAGAAAGGAATCAGAGAACCACTTAGTTCAAAAAAACGAAAAAGAAGGATGAATAATCGGAGCAAAAGAGGGTAAATAGGATGGGCGACACAGAGAGGCGCTGCTTGAGAACTCTGCTTTGAATCTTTTTGAGAAGGCCTCCTCCAGCGTCAGCAAAACTTAATCTCTGTTTTTCTCTCAGTTCTAATAAGGGATAGGAGAAAAGCTGAGCAAAACGGCAAAACCCCCGCAACACTTAGAAGGCCTCAACACTGAACAGTCCACAGCTGAAATGTAAGAAAAACACATCTTAAAGAGGACTTCCTCATATGCCTAAAACAAGATCAGAAAAGGGCATAGTGAAATAGAGTTGAAAAATAAGCACATTTCACATCTCTAATACTATTGTGAGTCTATAGCCCACCTTCTCCTCATAATGCCCAAACAATTATAGTGGCTCTCTTCTCCTCACCCTGCACACTCTCACCCAGTGAGAGAAACATGTCAGCTCTAAGGATGAGTGGGCACAGCCATTAATACACCTAGGTGTTAGAAGGCAAAGAGCCGAACTGACCGACCGACAGACCTAATGTTTTCCCTCTCAGTTCACTTCTTCTACTCCTAGTCAAGAGATGTGAAAATGTAATCCACTCACTGATGCATATTGGCTGTCAGGCATTTAAATGGTTTAAACATCACGGCACTCCGTCTGACGGTGGACGGTTCGAGCTCTCCCCCAATAAAACATGAGGAGCAGAGGAATGAACGCTTTGGACGCGTTGCAAGTAGAGAGAGATGAGGAGGGAGAGGGTTTATGCCTTTTTGGAAGGTGTGGGCATTTTTTCTGGAATGTTTAGGCATTGGATGGTAATGCGGCTATCCAAAACAATTACGTTCTCATGAATTTAAAAAGCATCTCCACTTCAAACGTTATGGATACAATAGATATAGCCTGTTTGAACAAACGAAAACAATACTCTGAAATAATGTTACAGACGGAGAGTACAGTTCCCAAAAGAGACCAGGCTAAGCTATATAATTTAATTGTCATTGTCAATAACTCCACCACTGTCTGTAGTTCACATAAAAAAACTCCATTTATGGATGAGCGGCCTGCATGTACGGGCTGCCACAATGTTAACTAAAGGTCAATAACACTGTGAGGGCTACATTTCTCCTGTAGGTTGAGACGGATACAGTAATATCTACAATATCTATGCACTTCCCATGTGAGATGAGACGACTGTCTGTAGCACTAATTCCCAATTACACCGTAAAGTCCATGGAGAATAAGAGCACCTCCTCCCAGCTGCCCACCGCACTGATTGATCATTTCAATAAGCATTTTTCTACGGCTGGCCATGCATTCCACCTGGCTACCCCTACCCCGGGCCAACGTCTCAGCACCCCCTTTAGCAACTTGCCCAAGCAAGTTGATTCTCCTTCACCCAAATCCAGACAGCTGATGTTCTGAAAGAGCTGCAAAATCTGGATCCCTACCAATCAGCTGGGCTAGACAAACTGTACCCTATCTTTCTAAAATTATCAGCCGAAATTGTTGCAACTCCTATTACTAGCCTATTCAACCTCTCTTTCGTATCGTCTGAGATCCCCAAAGATTGGAAAGCTGCCGCGGTCATACCCCTCTTCAAAGGGGGAGACACTCTAGACCCAAACTGTTATAGACCTATATCCATCCTGCCCTGCCTTTCTAAAATCTTCAAAAGCCAAGTAAACAAACAGATCACCGACCATTTCGAATCCCACCATTCCTTCTCCACTATGCAATCTGGTTTCCGAGCTGGTCATGGGTGCACCTCAGTCACGCTCAAGGTCCTAAACGATATCATATCCGCCATCGATAAAAGACAATACTGTGCAGCCGTCTTCATCAACCTGGCCAAGGCTTTTGACTCCGTCAATCACCGCATTCTTATCGACAGACTCAATAGCCTTGGATTCTCAAATGACTGCCTCGCCTGGTTCACCAACTACTTCTCAGATAGAGTTCAGTGTGTCAAATCGGAGGGCCTGTTGTCCGGACATCTGGCAGTGTCTATGGGGGTGCCACAGGGTTCAATTCTCGGGCCGACTCTTTTCTCTGTATATATCGATGATGTCGCTCCCTCCCGCCCGACTAGCATCACTACTCTGGACGGTTCTGACCTAGAATATGTGAACAACTACAAATACCTAGATGTCTGGTCAGACTGTAAACTCTCCTTCCAGACTCACATTAAGCATCTCCAATGCAAAATTAAATCTAGAATCGACTTCCTATTTCGCAACAAAGCCTCCTTCACTCATGCTGCCAAACATACCCTCATAAAACTGACTATCCTACCGATCCTTGACTTCGGCGATGTCATTTACAAAATAGCCTCCAACACTCTACTCAGCAAACTGGATGTAGTCTGTCCCAGTGCCATCCGTTTTGTCATTTCCCATGTTCCCCCAGTGGAACAGCTCTTTTTGAAAGTCCTACTCCTTCATTTGACCTACAACAAAACAGCAGTTCCACCACTTAGCTTGCTATAAAGCTGAGAAATGGGTCTGGTATCGTGAGGTATTTATAAGTGACATTCTTCAAGAATCAATGCATAATTTGAATGATGAAAACCTGGTGTAATATCACCGTGTGGGCCTTTTAAGAGGATACAAAATAATCAAGTCATCCCCATCTGTGTCCTGTCTGAAGGGGAGCTGAGCTGAGTCCAACTCCTGTCATGTGTTGGTGCCAGCGGCCCCATGCAACAACCAGCCATAAGGCTCCACTAGGCTATGTGACATAATGTGACAGAAATCCCCATTGATATGACTGATAATTCCAACTCTGTGTGATTGGTTAGAAGGGGATTTTTGCTTTGTTGCAGACGGATGGAAATGAATGGGTCGGCATGATGCATCACAGACAGTGTGGTATGTGTGTGTGTGTGTTAGGACCACAGGCGGCCACAAGAGAACAAGAGATGGTGTGGGGGGGTGGAGAATCAATGACACCACGGAGGATTACAACTATTAGGAAGGCTTTAGGGAAACGTAGAGGCAGGAGGCGCGCTGGGCCGGGCGATCAGCTGTCTGGGGTGTCTGGCCCCGACGAAAGCTTATTAGCTTTGCTCCATTCTTTAACAGGGGCTAATCTTTACCATTCTAATGTTGAAGACACAGGGTTCAGACATGCATAGTACATGCATGCACACACACACACACACACACACACACACACACACACACACACACACACACACACACACACACACACACACACACACACACACACACACACACACACACACACACACACGCACACACACACACACACACGCACACACACACACACACACACCCCCACACACACACCTAATGCTTGGGAAACTCAGATATTTACAGAAAAAAAAGATGTACACTGTCAATTACATTAACCTTCAAATCTTAAAAAAAATACAAACATATATATATATTTTTTATTACAATTAATTGAGCACTTACATACAGGGCTACCAAGTTATGCTTGATGTCAATTCCTCACTATTAGTCAAAGTCTGGCTTCAGGACTCACTGTTTCTGCCACAGAGAAAGAGATGGGGGACATGGAATTTACATGATGCAATAAAATTGCAATAATTGAGATTTATTTCAGATGATGGGAAAATTCCACATCCATTTAACTGGGAAGGATGTCAGGTTTTAGGAATGACAGTGACATTGCCATGCCATTATAAATGACATCCTATCGTGGGAGTAGGTACCGCTGGGTACTCCTAGCTGCTGGAGGCGGTCCTTAATTGGAAAAGTTCAATATATTCACCTTGTGCTTGGAGAAAAGCTATTGAAAGGGTGCTCTGCAGGTATACCATATGCATGGACCATGTTGTTACAGCAGATTTGCGGACTTATTATTGAGAAAGTACTGATGGACATTAAATAATGCTAATATTAACACTATGTAATAATATGCTAATAAAAGCAAACAATAATAGGTTATTATGACTTGCACAAAGAAAAATATACATTTTTTAATCTTCACTCAACATTGACATTATCACTTCCCTTGTTTCACTTAGAGAGACTGGACTGTACTGTACTGTACTCATATGAAAGTGAATGGCTGGTTAGCTCGGCCACACTCAGCAAGATCTTAGCTTTTAGAAAGGGGGATGAGAGAAGGAGAGGGTCGAGAGAGAGAGAGAGAGAGAGAGCGAGAGAGAGAGAGGAGGAGAGAGAGAGAGAGACAGAGAGAGGGGAGTATAAATCTTGCTGTGTCCAGGGCAATTAGTGTGGTCAGGCTTCCCTACACCATGGTGGTCCACTCCACGCCACGGCCTCGTCCAGCTGGAGAGTGGTGCATTCTGGTCCTGCAGCGGGCGGGGCGATGGAGCATGGACCTTGACAGAAGGACTGACAGTGATGGGACAGTAGTTGAGCAGGGAGGGGTGGGCTGACTCCCCCCTGGGCTGATCGGGGGTACTGGGGGCACGAGTGGGGACGCAGAGAAGGAACACGGGCAGATGGTCTTTAATTGGAGGGAAATCCCGCTCTATTGGCAAAATATGGCGTTTTGTTTTGAAAAACGGTTCACAAGGGTGCCCACGGGCACAAACACTTGCGTGTGATCGCACAGCGGCACACAACGCATTGCCAACATGAGCATAAAGAGATAGGAACTCATTAAAAAAATCTCAGAGTGGAAAAGGTAAACACAGACTCTGCATTGGAGCATGGAATAAGTTATGTTTTTTTTTTTTATGGGCAGGCATTTATTTTCTCAATTTAATCATAAACCTTATTCTCATGCAACACACATTCCTGCCAACAGCTTCTATGGGGAGTTGGAATATAATTATGGCCAGCTCTATAACTTCTCTAAGCATCTACCATAGGCTACTTATACTGTAACACTGGGCAGAGGTAAAATAAACTACAACTCTTCCATCTCTCTCTCTCTGTCTCTCTCTCGCTCTCAATCTCAATTACCAGGTGGAGATGACTGGAACGATTGGGGGTTGCATCTAATGTGGAACCCTGAGTCTTCCCCCATGGCTTAAAGAATGAAGGTGATCCACAGAAGGGACGGTTTCATAAAATAAAATGTCTGCAGGAAGTGAAGGAGCCACTTCTAAGAGTATAGGGAGGGATGCCTACAGCGAATCAGTATTACTGGTTTACTGCTGTGGATGACTATTTCACCTTCAGGTGAAGCTTATGTTTGGGGGTTACTCTGAAAAAATAGTTTCAGAAATACAACGCCTAAGAAAATATGTCAGTCTTTTTTTGCTTTTACTTTTTACTGTATATCATTAGTCTGAGATCATTTAAGGTTGTTTGAGGTCGTTGGTTTGTTTTAGCTCTTCAATAAATGGATAACAAATCTGGATCTGAACCAGCAGACGGCTTCAGAAGATCACGGTATTAAGGGTTTACATGCAGAGAACACACTTCAAAGAGGAAGGCCGCCCTGAAAAATGATGAAATTGATCCACACTTGGCCCATGTATAAATCCCTCCCCATCCTCATTCCCACTGTCAATTCACTCTGGCATCTTTCGCATGGAATCTTACAATCAGGATATCTGTATGTTTAAAAACTAAAATGTCTGAGCACCGAAACACACATACATGCACACGCGCGAGCGCACGCACACACACACGAGAACAAAACCCATTCTCACACCACTCGCCCTCTTAAACCTATCCCAATTTGCAAGGAGAGCATATGTACACAGCCTCCAGCTGGTTCTGTCATGAATATTATCAGACATCTTTATCCATGCGTTATCTACAACAGCCGGAGTAAGAATTTACATGCAGTAACAGAACAGGTGCTAGCGAGAGAAGTGGCCCATCAATTTAGCAAGAGACCGGGGTATGGGAGGTGTTGTCTGGGAGCCCTGGGCAGGACAAAGCAAGGAGAAGGAAGTAGTAATCTGTGTTTGTGTTTGTGTTTATGATTGTGTGTGTGTGTGTGTATGTGTGTGTGTGTGTGTGTGTGTGTGTGTGTGTGTGTGTGTGTGTGTGTGTGTGTGTGTGTGTGTGTGTGTGTGTGTGTGTGTGTGTGTGTTGGTGTGTGTGTGTGAGGTGGTAATCCATCCCGTCAGAGACCCCCAGAGCTGCCACGCTCAATCAGACCCACAGAAGGATGTTTGATACATAACATCTTAATTCTACAATACAACGCCTTTCAGGAATTCTACTGATGTCCTTACAGATTGTCCTTCACAGAGAATGCTTGAATAAAAAGAGAAGGGAGAGATTGGGTTTCTCGTGGACTTTTTAGATTGCACTTATAACAATATGTTAACTACATAGTAAAAACTGTACAAGCAACCTAGTTGTAACAATAAATATACTAGCAACCTGTATTAACAATAACTATACTAGCAACCTTGTATTAACAATAACTATACTAGCAACCTTGTATTAACAATAACTATACTAGCAACCTGTATTAACAATAACTATACTAGCAACCTGTATTAACAATAACTATACTAGCAACCTTGTATTAACAATAACTATACTAGCAACCTGTATTAACAATAACTATACTAGCAACCTGTATTAACAATAA
>QNTS01011896.1:8695-35843 GCA_003317085.1 Hucho hucho
TTTCAGTGGTACATGGTGACCATGGGGGTTGTTGTTTTAGTGGTACATGGTGACAATGGTGGTTGTTGTTTCAGTGGTACATAGTGACAATGGTGGTTTTGTTGTTGTTTGTGGTACATGGTGACCCTGGGGGTTGTTGTTTTAGTGGTACATAGTGACAATGGTGGTTGTTGTTTCAGTGGTACATGGTGACCATGGTGGTTGTTGTTTCAGTGGTACATGGTGACCATGGGGGTTGTTGTTTTAGTGGTACATGGTGACCATGGGGGTTGTTGTTTCAGTGGTACATGGTGACCATGGTGGTTGTTGTTTCAGTGGTACATGATGACCATGGTGGTTAAGTTGTTGTGTGTTGTTGTTTCAGTGGTACATGGTGACCATCGTTCACGTCTACAACCGCTGGAAGAACAGTGAGATCAGCTGCTACGTCAATGGAGAGCTCGCCTCCTACGGAGAAATCACCTGGTTCGTCAACACCAGCGATGTAAGTAGCAATCAATCAATCAATCCATCCATACTTTACTGATCATTGTTGTTATAATGTTATTCCTGTAGTAAGCACAAACCTCTACTCTCACACAACCATTCCTACCCATGTATGCTGTGTAATGGAATATACCTGAACCTAGAAGTTTTGGTAGTGGTTGTTATGCATGTGTATAACCAAAAGTATATTTTGAAGCCAGTTATCAATCAAAACATTTCTCTGAAGTCATCAATCAATCAACAAGAAAGTCTTGAAGCTGTCCATCCAGAACTCTTCAAGTTTCCACACAAAGACGTATGGTATATGTTGTGATTGATATACCACAGAGAACCATTGTTACTGCAGTACAGGTTGTTATAAGAGGACAGCACCTCCCCACAGGCCCCACTCTTTCTGATTTGATATAATCACTGTCTCAGCTGACAGAGGGCTCAGGGGTAAAATCTCTGTCTCTCTGTGTCTCTGCCTCTCTCTCTGCCTCTCTCTCTCTGCCTCTCTCTCTCCTCACATGGATGGAACTGGGTCTGTAACATTGAAGGGAAATGAGTTGCATAATGAGTTGTGTAGTTGAAGATACACGCCTACCTCCAAGCATACTCGTATGTATGAGATTCTGTCATGGTTCTCCAGAAATGCTTTTTCTCTCTGTCTCTCGTGCAGGAGACACGATTCTGACGTCAGCTTTTAGCCAAATGAAGATGCTTTTCAAATGCAATCGTCTTGGCGTGACAGTGTCACAGAGGGCCTCGATACCCTACAGTAGATATGGCTGTTTGAGATATCTCTCCTCCCTCCTTGATAACAATGCTACGCTCATCCCCAGCCTATTTACACATGCTCTGGTAAACATACAGAAGGGAACAGATGAATAGAAATGTATGTTATCTGTATGCCGATGGTGTGTTGATTCACACTCAGACATGCTGTTTGAGTTGTCATAGTTCTCTTTATTAATGCTTGTTCAATTCTCCTCTCCTGTTTCCTTCCTTGTTTCTTTTCTTCCTCCCTTCAGACTTTCGACAAGTGTTTCCTGGGTTCGTCAGAGACGGCGGACGCCAACCGTGTGTTCTGTGGTCAGATGGGGGCTGTGTATCTGTTTGGCGAGGCCCTCAGTGCAGCCCAGATCCTGGCCATCTACCAGCTGGGGCCTGGTTACAAGGTAGGTAGTAGAGGCAAATCCCAGTCATCATGCAGTATTCAGTAGTCCCACTATTCCAAAAGGTCCCTGCCATTTGGATAGCCCCTAGATCAAAAAAGGAAGGTCTGCACTCATCAATTTGACGTGAAACATTAATGATTGTGGATCTTCCTCCTTTCTCCTATCATGGATTATTTCAAGATATACTACAGACTATCACTAGTAGTGTGTAAGGCTTAAACCGAACAGAAAAATATAAATGGAAGTCACACTCAAGTCTCCTTCCTGTTAAGTGATTTGACCTCTGCCGTCTCTCAGGGCACGTTCAAATACAAGGCTGAGAGTGACCTCCTGTTTGCTGAGCACCACAAGACCCTACTGTACGACGGCAAGCTGTCCTCCTGCATCTCCTTCTCCTACAACCCCCGCGCCACCGACGCTCAGCTGTGCCTGGAGTCCTCCCCCAAGGACAACGCCTCCATCTTCGTCCACTCGCCACACGCACTCATGCTGCAGGTACGGAGACACACACACACACACTCTCTGCTAGCTCTATGAAATATTATCTGGGGGGGTTGGCAAGAGATGATGCGTCTATCAGGAGTCTCTCTAAAATGAAACATTTGTTCACAAAAAATATTGTTCTCACATAGTCGTGTTATTTAACACTGTAAATGAAAGGAATGAGTGTTTTTGAGTGGATTGTTCCTTTTAAGATAGAGGTGAGAATGAACCTCACTGCACCTGGCTGGCTAGCAGCCTGGGAACAGAACACTACCCTGTTCTATTACAGAATTAGATCTGCCTACCAGTCATTTCTATATTGAACCAAGGTGGTGCTTCCGGAGTTTTCTTTAAGCACTTTATTATATTATACAGTACTTTATTTGACCTTGTAGTTACTGAGGATGATGAGTTAATTTATTTATGAGGTAAAGTAAATTGGCACGTTCTGGTGGCTACTTGTTACCATGTAAGTTCTAGGTAGCAACAACTAGATGACAAGTACTGTAATGAAAGGGCTTCAGAAATGTATTTCTCTCCAACTCTCATTCAAATCCATATTTTTGACTTTCTTTATCAGAGAAGGTCGTCTGCACGCCTGATTAAATGCACATTAGGAAGACCTTTGCAGCGCACACGCACACACACAGCTGTCGTTTTTATTGAATTACTTTGAATTCTTCCATTGTCTCTCACTGTAATTGAGTTTTGTCTCTGAGCCTCACAGCGCGTTCAGTCAACGCATGAGCTCCTTTGTCTTTCTGAGGCAGCCTGGCCTGTATGTTTGCGCACGCACACACACGCACACACACCGACCCCATCGCCTATAGACTAATCATTTCCTATATTATTCCTCATTCCTACCCTCTATTTAGGTCAACATGTTTAGTATTTGTTAGCACATTGTTAGTCTTCCGTTCATGGATGTGTGTCTGTAGATTAGTGGCCTCTACATATGTGTTCACAATGACTAATGGCTTGTTTAGGAAGTATGGCAGACAGAACCGTAAACGCATGAGGAAAAGGGCCTTGTTTATAATAGCACATCTTAGCTACTGTGGGATCTGACCGTATGAAACGTCGAAAATATTCTATCCACAGAACTCATTTAGCAATACCCTCATCAGGGTAAACAGACTAGACACCTGAGCCAAGTCGCCTCAGAGACGAACTCATCGTCACGGTAACGCGCCCGTCACCATTAGCGACAGGTGTAATAGTGCTGTAAAGGAGACAGATGTTCAGAGGAGTTTATACTGTGTTTTCAACACCACACCAGATGTACAAGGGAGAAATGTGACACCGCCTCCAATCCGCATTGTTTGCCACCTGAGACAAAAGCAGAAACAGACTGATAAGACCCAGCCTTTGTCTACAGTCCATAGGGCTATGATAGGGTTCTGATTCTACCGTATTTCTCCTTTCAAAAGTAGTGCACTCTATTTATGCCCCTGATCATTGTTTATGTATTCCTCCCTTCTTCAGGATGTGAAGGCTGTGGTGACCCACTCGGTCCAGAGTGCCATCCACTCCATCGGGGGAGTGCAGGTCCTCTTCCCCCTGTTTGCACAGCTGGATCACCTCCAGCACACCAGCGATGAACTGGACACCTCTGTCTGGTAGTGGACTACAGTCTTTTGATTAATCCACTGATTGGCTTAATTAAATTATTTTAAAATACTGTACACCCATGTGTAGCCATGTGGGAGAAAGTGCATTCTGTTGGTGGGGCTGTGTTTGAACTCAACCCTGCAGTCTAGAGTATTTTGCTTTCACTAAGTAGAAGTTGTTTTGTTAATTCAATGGATTCAACCATGCATGAAGGCAGCGCAAATGGCATGCATAATGTTGTCTTGTCATACTCCTCTAAACCTGGATACCAGTTTTGAATATTAGCACCCCTAGGCCTTGAGTAATGTTCTCAATCATGGCTTTGTGGCTTTTGTCTGCCCTCAAGGGGAAGGTGTTGCATAGATTGTGTTCTCACAGCAGAATGGTAGAATGGTGACACCCTCATTATATTAGACAATAGCTATAGGATATACCCTGTAAGGGGCAAGTCTTACTCAGAAGCTAACCCCTCTCTCGCTCTCTCTCCCCCCCCCAGTTGCACTTTGCTGTCCTTTGTGATGGAGCTGCTGAAGAACTCTGTGGCTATGCAAGAGCAGGTCCTGGCCTGCAAGGGCTTTCTGGTCATCGGCTACACCCTGGAGAAGGTGAGAGACGTGATACACACACCACCCCCCTCACCAGAGACACATTCTGCAATCTTCCTCCCGCCTGTCCTAATTGCTGTTCTGTGCTGAAATTGAAAGGTGGATATTATGATTTCCCAGCACTCTGTCCATTACATCAGAGGGGAACAGATATTGAGCTGTCTGTCCTTCAGCCTCAGTGCTGTGCCCTCCAATTCCATACTGTATTTGTCTGTTCTGAGACCAGTGCTAAACGCCCCTACATCTGGTAGCTTGTTGATTGTGTGTGTGTGTGCGCGGTCAGGTATATAGGTGACTCTAAAAGTCCATTTACATCTAAGGCCCTAATTGCTCCCCCCCCCCCTTAGCTGACAGTGGGCTTGTTAGACAGAGAGTAACCTGATTCACCTTTCTCTCTGTGGGTGTCCTCTGCTCCCTTCCTTCCTTCCTCCTCTGTAGTCTTCCAAGGTGCATGTGACTCGGTCCGTGCTGGACATCGTGCTGGCCTTCGCCCGTTACCTCAGCAACCTGCAGAACGGCGTCCTGCTGCTCAAGCAGCTGTGTGACCACATCCTGTTCAACCCTGCCATCTGGATCCATGCCCCTGCCAAGGTAAGAGAGGAGAGGTACTGGCTCAGGAACACACACGTGTGCAGGCAGGTAGACGCATGCACGTTGACACACACATGCACGGTGACACACAGTCAAGGACACAGTTGTGCAAGCAGGTAGGCACGTGAAGGCACACACACACACGGACACGTGATGTAGACCGACACACACACACACACCCATCCACCCACCCACCTCTGTCCATCCCAGCATCACCCTTTCATACTCTAGTCCTTGTACCTCTCCTCCCGTACATGAGAGCGACAGCCCACCATTCAGTAGGTTAGGCTCTTGGATTTTATTTCTGCCTCTCCTCATGCTGTGTTTTTCAAGTCAAATCAAATATTTGTCACATGTGCCGAATTCAACCATACAGTGAAATGCTTACTTACAAGCCCTTAACCAACAATGCAGTTGTAAGAAAAATAAGTGTTAAGTAAAAAATTGACAAGTAATTAATAAATAAATAAATAAATAATAATAATAATATATAAAGTAACAAATAATTAAAGATCAGTAGTAAAATAACAAAAGCGAGGCTATATACCGGGGGTACCGGTACAGAGTCAATGTGCGGGGGAACCGGTTAGTCGAGTGTGTGTGTCCTTACGTGTGTGTGTGTGTGTGTGTGTGTGTGTGTGTGTGTGTGTGTGCATTCACCCCCCCAGGTGCAGTTGACATTGTACACCTACCTGTCCACCGAATTCATCAGCACGGTGACCATCTACAACGCCATCCGCAGGGTGGGCACGGTACTGCAGATTATGCACACGCTCAAGTACTACTACTGGGTGGTCAACCCCCAGGACCGCAGCGGAGTCACGCCCAAGGGCCTCGGTAAGAGAACACACACACACATGCCTCCCTACACACACCGCACTCTTTCATATTTCCACTTTTCTACACACACTTTTCTACACACACTGACACAGACAGATACCTCTCCTCCTCCAGACCAGTGTTGCTGTAGTGTTGCCATGGAAGTTGAACAGCACACTACTTTTAAAGAGTGAAACTGGGTCCATCATCCAGTCCTTTGTGTCCCCTGCAGAAAGTGCTTTCCTGTCCTTCTTGTACCTCTATGTTGTCTGCTATACCTAGAATAAACATTTTGTATTGTCTACCTACAGCTGTGCGCTCTGCATTGCGTCCTAAATAACATCCTTTTGAAAACAGACCTTCTCTAATGACTTTGTCCCTGCGTGTCTGCGTGTGTGTGTGTGTGTCTGTCGTTGTGTGCCTGTGTGTGTAGACGGTCCGAGACCCAATCAGAAGGAGATCCACTCTCTCAGAGCTTTTCTGCTGCTGTTTGTGAAACAACTCATAATGAAGGTTAGTGTAGATAGTGTATATAATGAGAATCTCGTTTGATATTAAAAATACTATATATATTTCACCTTTTACACCTAATGTTAATCTACAGTAAATATTTTGATTTATATTCTGTACTGTCTATTTTCAGGATTATGGAGTGAAGGAAGATGAGCTTCAGAGTATTGTCAACTACCTGCTCACCATGCATGAGGTTAGAACTAAAAGATCATTCCAAAATATCATGTCCTATACAGGGCACTACTTTTATACAATAGATACTTTATTGTAATTAAAAGAAAAAAAAACATTTGTGTGAAGAGTATGCAGCTCCACCATGAAATATCCACTCTCCGGTAATTCCTGTTCATCCTTACTCAATGCTCATTTACAGTTTTGACGTATAAAACTACCCACTAGGTGGCACTCTAAGCCAACAGCTCCGGCCTCCCAGACCCTCTCTCCTCTCTGCTATAGATAGACAGACCAATCACACTGGGCCGGGGAAACGACCAGGCTCTTTTTAACCGTTGCCAAGTTTCACCAAGCCCTCCCTCACAGAAGCCTCTGTGTTTACACTGCAGTGATGCATAGAGAAATAATGGTGCTGTAAAGCAAGCAGGAATAATCCCTGCAGGAACAAGGGGGATTACTGCTCTCCTTCAGGAGTTCCACAGTCTTCTATGGATTGTTCATTCATCAGATAATTCCGTTGTTTCCGTGTATTATTCATTCCATCAACATTTGTTATCAATGACTAATGATCCGTTTCCGCAGAGACCATTACTAATCAAGATGGAAACTGTGCACTGGTTTGATCTTTGATGTTGTGTGTCACCAATTAATCAACAATTAGTGTGAAAATAAACAGTTAATTATTGCACTTACATGGTCAATGCCTGTGTTTGTGGGTACTCTGCGTGCATGTTGGTGTCTGTACTGTAGGGTGTGTTTTGGTGTCTGCTTCATGATGATACATGGTGTAACAGCACACCCACTAGCCACGCTATTCATCTCTCGTTGGGTTGCATGACTCCACGGTGAAAGGCGATGCTAATTGCGAGCCCATTAGCGTGCGCACACACACACTATTTATCATATTGCTAATAATGCTAACAACAGGGCCCCCTACCTGATCTGATTCATTCAATTCAGTACAACTTTATTTATTTTCCCAGGACGACAATCTATTGGATGTGCTTCAGCTGCTGGTTGCTCTGATGTCGGAGCATCACGGCTCCATGGTGCAGGCCTTTGATCAGCGCAACGGAATCCGGTGAGCTTCAGGAATAGAATGACCCACCACCCATCATGGAACTTCAATGGGGATGCCCGTTCTAGTCATTTGACTTCTATGATGGTACTGTAACTATAACGTCATCTCCCGTGGCAACGGGTGGCACATACTCCATCACAGGCCCTGCGGCCTCGGTGTCTGAGAACAAGATTGTTGTGATGTTAGACCTACTTTGTGTGTGCCTTGGAAATGGTACCGTGTTACATTTGTAGTGCCAGAGATGGTACCCTATTTCCTGTATAATAGTGCACTACTTTTAACCAGAGGTTATTAAGGGACTAGGGTGCCATTTCAGACGCGCCCTTGTGGTTCTGTTTGTGTTTCATGAAGCCAAAATGAAGCCAGATGACACTGAGGCCAATAAAGATGGTTTACTGGCTTTATCTGATCCTTTATCTGCAGGACTATTGAAATTCAGCGACGACGGCACACAAGATTTATCTAGCTTATTTAGTCACCCTGTTTACGTTCTCTGTCACAGGGGTTAAATGTAGTGTATCAACCATGCATGTCTGGGCTGGTGTCTGATATAGGCCCACTCATAAAGGCTTTAGAAAACTGATGCACATTTTGGGTGCCTTCTCATTTTACTAGCCACTCGTAAAGGCTCCAACCACCTCTATTTTACAACCGAAGTAGATGTCCTATACAACTGTATAGTAGGTTCACAAAGCTGATATAATCTGTAATGAAGTGATTATGTAAGTGTTTGGTTCTGATACACTCTTTTAGGTTTTATAATTTGAGATACTGTTAAATTTGTTTAAATATGTGACATTTGTTATTCATGTATTTTTCTTTGTTTCTGCACAGGGCCATTTACAAGCTGCTGGCTTCCAACAGTGAAGGAATCAGAGTTCAGGCACTCAAAGTCTTGGGCTACTTCCTCAAACACTTGCCCGCTAAGTAAGAACTCTGATATGTTGGTGTCACTTATCTTGTACTCTAGTCTGTAGGATATTGTTAAGAATTGTCTGTACGTTTGGTCACATAAAAGCACTCAATTCTGCCTTGGACATTAAAAGTATATTTGTTCCAGATTAAAGAAGGACTCAGTTAGGCTCAGTCATTGATGTAATAATTCTATAGTAATTTACCTTTAGGCAGCCCAAAGGGTTTTCAATTCAAAATGGCCTCTCCTCAGTTGTATATTTCTAAGAGCCAAATCCCATCATGGAGCTGAGTATCTACAGAGTAAAGGGTCTCGTTCAGGGTGAGGTCGATATCTAATCCTCGTTCAGCCTGCGTACTGTAGTAAAATGAATCGCTGCTATTAAAGCCCTTTCTATTTCTCTTTCTCTGGAGAGTAAATTGCCTCTAGTTGTGTAGAAATGTTTTAGATAACAAATTAGCCACTCTTAAGCCTCCTTTGGTTCAGCGAACAATTAAGATTTGAGAGTAGAAAGAAAACAACCCAGGATGAAATACAGTGCAGGTCTCATTGAGGCTCTATTTCCAATTCTACTGATTCATTTTTGATCTCACAAATGTTTGATCAGTGGTAGTGCATATGCCTGCAGCCTCAGCCCTAGCCTCATCCTCAGCCCTAGCCCTAGCCTCATCCCCAGCCTCAGTGGACCCCCCCAAAAATAAAAAAAATTTTTCACTCAACTTACTCTTGAAAGTTGGAATAATAGAATGCACAAAGTGCAATTTCTAAATTGGGTAGTGCATCATCTGTTTTCCTCGTCATGTCAGTATCATTGAATACCTTAAAGAGCTAACTTCAGAAATGTTCAGATCAACTAGGTCATGTCAGCTAACATTTTTTAGCTAGGTTTTTTAGCCCATAGATTTTGTTGTAATGTTTGAGTCACAAAAATATCACATGAATAAACATTAGCAACATTTGCTCTGCACCCCAGGACATTTTTTGTTGTTGTAAAATTGCAGGAAATACGCTTTCAATACATTCTTTCTCTGCCAACAAGAGGTGACTGAACAGTTTGTCATAACCAGTGCTTGTGCCCTTAGAAATAGACGTGGGGCATGCGTGCGCGTGTGGGGGATGTTCCCTAATGCTGGAAGCAGGGGCCTGAGAGAAAAAGTCTTAGACAGTTAGACTCTTTGCTGTCTGACTATACTAGCTTTATCATCTCAAAATATGTACAGATGAATGATACTCAGAGATGAAAGCTCTGAGGGATACTTGTCTTTGAAGGGTCCTGACAGGCCTCTGCAGGGATGCTTTTTTCATATCTTTCAACTGAGTTCATATGTGTTCTGAAGCACTGGTAAGCTTACACAAGCAGCGGTTCACAAACATTCATAGTCCGTGACTCACCCTATGGCTTCAGGAATTTTCTTTGTTAGTCCTCAACCAGTCCTTGACCGACAACTCAAAATGGAATATGTACTGCCCACCATTTTGGAAACATTGTTTGCTATACCATACAACGGTGCCAAGTAACGCTTTTGTGAATTTATAGGTAACTGTCTAGTTAAAATGTTAGCATGTAATTAAGTGCAACACGATACACTGATACGCTGTGTGGATACAGTGATCAATGCGCTGGTACCAAATGTCAATGGATACTCACTGACCGTTTGACCCTTGACCTTTGTTCCAGGAGGAAGTCAGAGGTCATGCTGGGTCACGGCCTCTTCTCCCTGCTCAACGAGCGACTGATGCTTCACTCCAACCAGTTCAGCATGACAACCTACAACGTGCTCTTCGAGGTCAGTTAGTCCCTCTCTCGTCTCTTCCTTGCCGTGTATGTGTAGGAGAGTCTATAGGAAAATGTAGTAGTTGACATACGAAGCTAGTTTCTCTTTGCCTCCCCCATAAATCCTAATACTAACTGCCCTCCATTTTGTATTTGCATTGGCTGATGCTTTCCATCTCTGTATTAGTTCTGTATTCGTTTTCTTCTTTTTTCTAATGAGTCATTGACTGTACGCTTGTTTATTCCATGTGTAACAACTGTTGTTTGTGTCGCACTGCTTTGCTTCATCTTGGCCAGGTCACAGTTGTAAATGAGAACTTGTTCTCAGCTAGCTTACCTGGTTAAATAAAGGTGAAATAAAAAAAATAAAAAAATTATACATGCACTGATTACACATGAATTAATTCTGAGTGTACATTATTTAGATTAGAAGTGTGTTTTCTGAATTATTTAATGCTTTTATAGTTTGTTTGATTAAGTTGTATAGAACGTGTAGTTAAACTCTAGTTTTCCTGTGGCTAGCATCAGTTCTAGCTATTCTCCTTCTGTCTGGACCTAAATATCATATCCCTTCTGAAAACATTGCAGTCCATTTTGAAGCATGATGTTCTATTATTACCCATTGGTAATACCTTAACTTATGTTAATGTATCTATGTTATACTGGCGTACCAAGACTTTTAATGGACATTAATGCACATAATATTTAACTCCACAGGAATCATGGACTGGTTGTATCTGACCCTGTAAATGATGTATTTTGACACACAGGAATAATGGGATTGTCAAGAGACACTGGGGTATTTCATGTATTCCTCCTCTGCTGTTACTGTGAAATATTGCCATCTATTCGATTCGGCACTGATTCTTGTTACCTATTTCTTCTGTAAAGACTTGGTGAATACGTAAAAACACATGTGGATTTCTATATGGCCCAATGTACCTCTTCCCTGGTGCTGTTAGTATGAGCTATAGATGTAGAAAAAGTATTTATGTAAATCTTATTTCTCCCTTTTCTGTGCAGATCCTGGTTGAACTGAATACGTGTGACTGTGGAATTGCAATGTGGAACTCATGTAATTCTTGGTGCTGTTACTATGAGCTATAGATTCACATAAAAGTATTTATGGTTCTCCTCTATTTCTCCCTCTCCTTTCCTTTTCTCCCCGCGTCTCTTCTTTCTCTCTCTCCTTCTCTCTAGATCCTGACCGAGCAGATCTGTACTCAAGTGATCCATAAACCGCATCCGGACCCCGACTCCAATGTGAAGATTATCAACCCGCGTGAGTCACTCCTCGGCACCCCACAACTAAATAAATCACCTTTACCTACCGCTGCATGCTTGACCAGACCTAGAGAGCCTCCTCTCCCTTACGGCCGGTGCCAGTGTTATATACTGGCCAACAAATGTGGAGTATAAATTGAGGCTACAAAACTATACTACCCAAACGGTATGTGATCATATACAGTTAGACTAGTGGTTGTCGTGTTGGGCTATAAGATTCAGCTGGTACATTTTAAGTCAATCATTTTTTTGAAAATGTAATTAAAAAGAGTAGCTATTGAGAGAGAAAAAGCTACGTAACTGGAAATTATATTGTGATAGTATATTTTTTTTAAATAATGTATCACAGCAAATTAAAGTTGTGAAATATCAGTTTTATTAAGTTGACGTTCACACAACAGCTGAAGTGGAACTGAATAAAATGAGTGCATGGTTAAAGGACCTCATGAAATCAACACCAGGCCCTGCGGCATTATACACAATGTTAATAAGAAGCCTTTTCCTAGTTTTGAAACTCAACTGTAATTTTTCAAAAGTTGGTATTTGGTCCATCCGGGAAATGATGCAACAAGCAAGCTTACATGGCAACTTAATATTTCATCAAGTTGATATACTATTGCATTATGTGGTATTTTTAATAAGAGTTTAGAGGAACATTTATAGTTCAAAATGTATCTCACAGACCATTTTACTGTTTTTCTTGGCAATTAGAAACATTTCAAATTGTTTGAATTATGACCCTGTCTTCTGCAAAGGGGTTCTCATTTGATGTTTACCTTTTTAATATTCGGATAATGTACACATACAGTAATTTAAAGTAATACTCCCAGAGATGTAGCTATTTCCCTTTACTACCGGTGGCATATTTTTATATACATGCCTCATTAAGAGGGAAAATGTTCATGCTTAGTTTCTGTATGATGCAACGTAACAAGCTCATAGCAACCTCATTGCTTTGATCAATCTACTTGTCTCATCCTGTCCAAGTCTAGTATTTTCGGACCATTACTTACCTCTAATTTCACATGCCAGCTCTCAAAACCTTTTCATATGTGGGAGAATCAACTTCCCCAGCTGTGGCGGAGAGGGGGAGTAAAAACTGAGTCAGGCTGAAATCACAACCCGAGGTTTACTTTAACCCTGCTCTAATCGTACAATTAAGCTCCATTGTGTTTGTTACACATCTCATAGTCACACATTGATTAGCATAGGCCCTTTATTGTGTTAAAGGCATCCAGTCATGTGCTGTATAAAATACATAGAGACAGTCCTATGTGCTTTTTGCATGTGAACTGAACACACTTTATGGGAGTTCTGAGCTATGGGAGCACCATGGAGTCTGTTTCTCCTTTACTGTAGCTGCCTGCGTTCTCTTCTTGATGTTATCTGCTCTGAAGCCTCAAAATGGGCCTGATTGCAGTCTTTAGTAACGTCAGAGCGAATCAAACAAACTAAGGAAGTACCGTTTCCCTTAAATTAACTCCATGGAAAGAACCCAAGACCAAATGGGGGGAAAAGACTTCATACTCCCATCCCTCCATCCCCCAGTAATATGCAGAGGTAATTTTCTGGCAGTGAGAGTTCAGCAATTCATAATTTGATTGACTAAGGCGTATAGAAACAACATAAACGTCTGGGCTGCGAGGGGTCCTTGTTGGTTACCATTGGTTACCGCCAAGGTCCAAGACGACAAAGTGAAATCATAAACCCCCCCCTTCCTGACTCAAGCTAAATGGACTCTGACATAGTCTATATAATACATCTAAACAGCCAGTCTCTTTAGGTTAACCAAACAAAGGGTTCCAGGAAGCCTGCATAGGACTTTGGCAGGCGTGGTACACAAACACACACACACAGATACATACAGCTCTGAGTTGAAACAATACCAAACTTTGTTTGATCGTTTCCACCACATAGATGTTGAGGTGTCTGCTGGCAGTCAAATCAAGATGGCTTGTGACAAAATGATTCACACATGTTGAGATGAATTGTCTGATTGTGGTGTTGAATTGTGGTCTGACTCTTACTCCCTCTGCAATTGATTTGTTTCATGGAAAGTGTGTTCATTCAAAAATCCCTTCTTTTTTTGCTATTTAGGATATACAATTTGAATCACTCATAGGGAGTAAAATTTTATTATTCAGTATCAATATTAGGATATTTTTAAATGTTTTAAAATCAGTATTGTAGCATGTCACTATTTTCATACTACTTTTAAAACAATCAGAATTTATTTAAATTAATTAATTTATAGAAATTAATTCTCAGATTCTGTCCCTTGCTTAGTCACTTCTTACTTGGTGAATCAGTATTAAAAACTCCTTATTTTAATGAAGATATGATACTATGACAGACAACAGTCTGTTCTCTGTGTTCCTCTGCTGGCCGTCTGTTCTGTAACGACCCGTGTCAGTAACCCTGCAGGGAAAGTAGTGCGTCTGTGTGTACTAAACCGTGTCAGACACCGTAACGGGGCATTAACATAACGTGTTTTCCTGTGTTTTGACAGAGGTCCTGAAGGTGATCGCTGCCCTGCTGAAGAACTCTCCGCTCACCCCAGAGAGCATGGAGGTGCGCAGAGTCTTCCTGTCAGACATGATCAAACTGTTCAATAACAGCAAAGATAACAGGAGGTAAGGAACGTCTCAGCCCTGAAGTATACTACCAAGTGCACCACATTCTAGTACACTACATAGTACACTACGACAGGGTCTTCCTGTCAGACATGATCAAACTGTTCAATAACAGCATATATAACAGAAGGTAAGGAAGGACAGCCCTGGAGTGGACTACACTACAATATGCTACCACTAAACAAGAACTGGGTTCAAATAGTATTTGAAATCATTCAAATACTTTGAGGGTTTGCTTGAGCTTGCCTGGAGTGCCAGGTAGGCGGAGCTTTGCAGTTTTGTGACTATTCCATTGGTTCAGTTGCGCCAGGCAACCTCAATCAAGCTCAATCAATCCACTCTAGGGAGTAATTGAAAGGAAACAAATAGTATTTGAACCCAGGTGTGCACCAATATCACTTCAGTACAGCCCTCTGGTTGAGTTCAGTACATGTTATCCTGGCATACATCCCCTGTCCGATTCCATCTAAGTCCCAGTTCCTCATGCTGGCTCCATGCTGGGGCTTTACTACAGTGAGGCCAACAAGCTTTGTCCTTCGTATGCTCAGAGTACAGGATGTTTTGAAGATATGTGATATTGTGTATCTATACACTACATGAGTGTGCTGTGGATGTAGAATTGTTTGCAAATGTTTGTGTTATGTTTGTGTGTATGCACGCACATACAGTACTGAGTCTTCGGAGCGCTCATATCGGTGTGTGTTTGTGTGTTTCTATCAGGAGCCTGCTGCAGTGCTCTGTGTGGCAGGATTGGATGCTCTCTCTGTGCTTCATCAACCCCAAGAGCAGCGAGGAGCAGAAGGTCACTGAGATGGTGTATGCCATCTTCCGCATCCTGCTCTACCACGCCATCAAGTACGAGTGGGGCGGCTGGCGCGTGTGGGTGGACACCCTGTCCATCACCCACTCCAAGGTCAGAGAGCTCATTAACCCCGTTAGACGGTCAACCAAACTCACGCAGGGCTTCTGGATGGGGTTCTATACATCTCTGTGGATTGTCCACTCTTTCTCTTGCTCTTCCAATGTATTTGTTCTCTTCTCTTTTTAGCTATGTCCTTTTGTCTTTTTCATTATTTTGTGAACACACACACTCTCTCTCCCCCGCTCTCATTCGCTCTCCTCTTACTTTGTCTCTGTTTCTTTAGCACTCTGAAATTCGACTCCCCTCACCTCGCTGACCTTTCTCCTACCTCAGCTTCTCGAGGGCGCTCAGACGCCAAGATCTATCTCAGGTCTCTATCCAACCAGTCAGGGGCTTCCTTGTTTGTTTGATCCTGATATAATAACAGTCTCAGAGGAAATGTCCAAAGATCCCTCCTAGCCTCGATGACCCACTCATAGAGTAATAGTGACTGACTGACAGAGAACCGCCTCTCTCTCGGTGCCCACCAGATCCAGCCTGGTGGAAATCTTGTGCTGATTATGATGTAAAAACGACAGTGTGCTGGCTTAATGGAATCAGTTCTTTTTCCTCTTCCATCCCTTCCAGTCATTTATTTATGTATTGAGTTTCCCACTCTTTAGTTAAACATAAACTACCGGCACTTCTTATTTCAGAAACTCAATTTAAAAAAGGCTGTTTAAAAATGAATTGTTGATATTGGATTACGGAGCCAGGTTCCAAGGCAGTGAAGTAATTTGGTCGGCGTCGGATTGTGGTGTGGGTGGTTTATAAAGCTTGGCAGATTGGAGGTTGGTTGAGGGAAAACTAGGCTATTTTTGTGTTGAGGTGGATGTCTATGGAGTTCTGAGGATGTAGTGATGGATAAAGGCCACTAGGGGGCACAGTTACACCATTTGGCTCTGTCTCTCTCCTTCTCAGGATTGGAGTTGGTTGGCTTGGTTGCACGGTATTTGCTAGACCAAAAGCTCTCGACCTCAACATTTACGTACCCCACCTCAACCCTGTCCGTGTGTATCCAACCTGCAGGTTGTATGCGAATAAATAACTGTGTATCCACTATCATATCTGACTGAAGGATTTCTCATATCATTGGTAAGGACAGTGCTGAGTAAATATGTAGTTGTGGGGAAAAAAAACAAAGAAAGCTGCAAAATGACATCACCGCCAATTCTGGCTAGACTGTTCCAAATTATTCTGCTGCCGTTTCTGAGTTCTTGCCTTGGACTTTAAGTGGCTTATCGTGACAGTCATTTTTCAGTAATTTACTTTTTGTGATGTAATTTTGTACTAAAGCTGTTCATAGACAAATGATTGGGACTATTTCACTTAAGAGTTTTACACAAGCTTTCTACACTGTAGACTATAACAGTAAATACACAGCATCTTATTTATTCATGAGACCTTTAAAAAAAAATTGTTTTCCCATGAAACCACACCATGAATGATTCTTCACATATTTATTGATATTGTATATTCAATAATAGTTTTGCATTACCCTTTTAAATTAGCTGGGAGCGGATGCAAAGACTCATGTTAAAAGTCATATGCTTGTCCAATTGACATCAGTCCTATGCAGTACAAAATAAACCCAAAGTGACTGTTTATTTGTAAATAACACCTTGTGTATTTAGGATTGTGTGTCGCCCCGAGCTTATTGCTGTAGCACGTTTCACATGGCCACAATCACACGCTGTTCTGTAGTTTCACTTTACTACACTGCCATACCAGCCGCCGTGCAACAAAGTGTGTGACTGAGTAGAGGAATTGGTCATTCTCTTCAGTACTGGACAGATGGTAATTGCCCTTTTCCCATAATTGCACAAGATTAATGCTCTTGCTGCTTAGCTCTGTTTACAGTGCCCCAGCACTAATCTAAAAACAGCACACACACACACACACACAGAGCATCCCATGCAGTCTTTGAATTGGGTAGGTGCGGCGGGCACTAGCCAACCAGATACATGCATTTGCTATAAAAAAGAAAGCTGGAGAAACTCAATTGCAATTTTATTGTCCGGTTTGATAGATTTCCTGCCACCTCTGTAGCACCAGAGCTGTTTGTCACTGTTGCTCTCTCCTCCCACGGCTGCAGGGTGTGTGTGTCACTCTCTCCCTCTACCCACACACATGGTCTCCTCCTTCGCTCTGAGGTTTCTAGAAAGCCTATTCTGAACGCATTGAATATTCATCCTTAGCTGCACCTCAACAATCAAAGAAACAAGGCCTCATCAATTTAACCAGCCCACTGGGAGCATCCTGATAAATACAGACACACATTTATAAATATCTACATACTGTATGCACGTTCTCCTATGCATCTAAGCCTCTCTCCATTTCATTATTTATATACAATTTGGAACACATTGTGTACATTACGCAATTGAAAGGAAGTGCCTCTGTTTCTTATGTGAATTTTTATGAAAATGGCATAAATTTCCCTCAACAATAACATTGTGTTTTTAAGTCATATGATTTCTGATTACATTATTACATTAACACCGAATCCTGTATCACTGATTTTTTACTTACATTATTACAATGAAATGACCTCTGCCTAATGTAGTCTTCCTGCTCTTTTCAAATCTATAATTTTGGATAAATAAGGTGATATTAAACATTCACTTATAGCCTCTTTTTAATCATAATGACCAAACCTGTACACATCAGTGGTGGAAAAGACCAAGTTTTAATCCTGCATCAATATTTACAGTAGTGGGTTAAATGAACTGTACTACAGTATGTTTAACATGGCCAGAGGGGGGGGGGGGAGAGGGAGAGGGGGAGGGAGAGAGAGGGAGAGAGAGATTTTCAGAAATTGCTTCCATCTTTCCTTGCCTGCCCAGACTGAGCTAAAGCAGCACAAGTCTAAATGACACCAGTTCAGGTGGCTTCCAGATCTCCCTGGATAGTCTGCTGCAGACTCCTGAATGGTCACCTGGGATAATATGAAATTATATGATTGGAGCACTGGGACCTGCTGGGTGACTTTAGTTGCAATTGGGCATGTATGACCGTCTGGCATATCCTGTGTGTGTGTGTGCAGTCGAAGTGCATGCCTGTGTGTAACTGTTGGTTGTGTGGGGTGAGTGCACATGTGTATGAAAAGAATGATGAATGCACACCTTTCAAATATGTTAGTGTGTGTGAGTGTGTGCGCGCCCATGTGTGTACACAAATGTGTGTCCTTTATCTGAGCCAGAGCAGCAGCAGGCTTTGTGCTGCAGGTGAGCCTGCTGACACCACACACACACACACACACACACACACACACACACACATACAATGCCTTTCTCCCAGCTCTGCACACAAATGAGTTGGACCTCAGGCAGATTTCTAAACCAGTCATCAGTGTGTGAAGGACTCCATACCCTTCTAGCTTCTACAGTCAGCTTCTCTATAGTATCCACCTTGTGGGAACGATGGCGTCAGACATAAACAGATAAAGCGACATTAGTACAGGTGTGCTTGTAAAGCAGAAAGAAAGGCCAGATGGGGCTTTCAGATATAGTCCTATTTGAATCATGTCTGTTTGTAGCCTATTCTTAGATCAATAGCAGCTTGTACACATTACAAACTGTGTGTTTACTCTAATGTGGACAATAGTTCTCTACTAGCAGCAGTTCACAAGACACAAGGGAGTATGGATCCACAGTATAAAGCCTCCCAGTATTGAGACACTACATGTTGAGATGTAACCTCCAGGCTCTCTCTATTGTTCAGCCTTAATGCTGAGATGTAACCTCCAGGCTCTCTCTATTGTTCAGCCTTAATGCTGAGATGTAACCTCCAGGCTCTCTCTATTGTTCAGCCTTAATGCTGAGATGTAACCTCCAGGCTCTCTCTATTGTTCAGCCTTAATGCTGAGATGTAACCTCCAGGCTCTCTCTATTNACCCAGGGAACATGAACATGCAGTCCAGGCCAGACAGACCCAGGGAACATGAACATGCAGTCCAGGCCAGACAGACCCAGGGAACATGAACATGCAGTCCAGGCCAGACAGACCCAGGGAACATGAACATGCAGTCCAGGCCAGACAGACAAATAAACCCTTTTTACACTAATGTGCCAACCCAAACTGACTGCACTTGCTCTGATATTTTCTTTTCATGTCGTCCTTTCAGCTCGTCTCCGGCAATTATGGTGTAACCAGGCCATTGCAATATGTTTTGACACAGCTTGGCTTAGTAGTGTGAAACAGGCATTAGGCTGTTAGATCAGACGGCCTCTCTCCCTCTCCTTCCATGGCTGGTGTGTGTCAGTCCTCTGATGCCCCAGGTCACTCTGGGAGGCTATAGAACATCTCTCTCTGTTCACTGAGATGTAAACGGTCCTCCATGGCATTAGCCAGTAATGTGTCTGATTTATAGGCTGAATGCCAGGGGGAGTGTGCGTTGATATGCCAATCAATGCACATTGATGGGGAATGGCATAGCATTTCGCTACATCTGCGATAACGTGTGAAAAATATGTGTACTCAACAAATAAAAGGTGATTTGATTAGGATAGTATTTTAAGTGCTGAATATGTACGTTTTTGTTCGATATCCTCTTTAGTAGGAAGTGTTTTTGGTCTGTTTTATAATCAATCCATAAAATGTTTTATTAGCCAATTAACAAGAGGTTACACAGTGTTGCTTTGGTTATAGAGTTTCTGGAATATCCCTCTGTCACTTTGACTCTGTTCTAGTCTATTGTTAAGGTGTGGGAACTTGTCAGTTTCCCCTCTACACATATGTCATATTTATCCTGTATGTTTAACGTGTGGTGTGTGTGTACTACTGTATGTTTAACGTGTGGTGTTTGTGTGTGTGTACTACTGTATGTTTACCGTGTGTGTGTGTGTGTGTGTGTGTGTGTGTGTGTGTTTTTCCCTCTGCCAGACCTGATGGTGGACATGCTAGGAGTGCTGGCCAGCTACAGCATCACAGTCAAGGAGCTGAAGTTGTTCTTCAGCAAACTGCAAGGAGAGAAAGGCCAATGGGTAACACAACTAGTCTAACCTTCATACCGTACCGCCCTGTCATATTTGTCTTGTCGAGAGCATGGGGAATGTGCTAGCAACACTTCAACTGGTAGCCTGTACATAGCCCTTTAACCTCTCTGTGCTCTGGTACCATACATCACACTATGTAGTGCAGACACACCATCGCTGTCTATTGGGCTAATCCAAAAAACATTACTGCATTATTAATGTGTAATAACTTGAGGAGGAAGTTGCCTCTTAGCGCTGATTATGAAGGCAGTTTTATCATTCTACCTTCTACTGGGTAATGTTACGATTTAAGGAGAGGGTAAACTGATCTTAGATCAGTGTTTGGGATTGAATCACACACATTTAGAAGTTGGCTGAACATAAATAGGATAGTATCTATACTTAAGATACATTAGGGGTTATAAAGTTGAAGAAGAATTTGTTTTCCAACCTGGGTTTTGTAGTTTTCCACCAAGACAGCCTGGACAGTCTGTCCTAGCAGGGTGGAGTCATTACAGTACAGTGGGAAGACAGCCCGGACAGTCTTGCCTAGCAGGGTGGAGTCATTACAGTGCAGTGGGAAGACAGCCTGGACAGTCTTGCCTAGCAGGGTGGAGTCATTACAGTACAGTGGGAAGACAGCATGGACAGTCTTGCCTAGCAGGGTGGAGTCATTACAGTGCAGTGGGAATAACCCTTGTGTAAAAACTGCAGATCTAGTAGGTTTTACTGTGAATATGAGTGTGTATAATATATTATCCACTGAGGCCCTGCACCATTGAGACGGGAGGGGATAGGGAGGCCAGAGTGGAGGGGATAGGGAGGCCAGAGTGGAGGGGATAGGGAGGCCAGAGTGGAGGGGATAGGGAGGCCCATTGATCAGAGTGGAATCAGATTGTCAAAGAAATGGGGGCAAGCTGCTTTTGTGCTTCTCCATCCCCCCCCCCCCACACACACACACACACACTCTCTGCTAGCTCTATGAAATATTATCTGGGGGGGTTGGCAAGAGATGATGCGTCTATCAGGAGTCTCTCCATCACAGGATTTGAACAGAGCAGCCTCCACAGAAATTAAACCGACCCAGGCCTTGTCGGAAGAAAAGCTCATCAATATATTATGGAAGTTTATCAACGTTGATCACGTTTCCGTGGGTTTTGATTTACATTTGGGTTGAAAGGAAGGGGGCTCTGATCTGAAGCGGGTGACCAACAGAACTACTGCATTCTCAGTATAATGTCTCTAGAGAGTTCTCAACAAGATGTTGGCTTTGTTAGTACAGTTGCCACCTTATTCTAAAATTTATTAAATTGTTTTTTTCCTCCTCAATCTACACACAATATTCCTTAATGACAAAGCAAAAATTGATTTTAATCACATTTACATAAGTATTCAGACCCTTTACTCAGTACTTTGTTGAATCACCTTAGGCAGTGATTACAGCCTTGTCTTCTTGTGTTTGACGCTACAAGCTTGGGACACCTGTATTTGGGGAGTTTCTCCCATTCTTCTCTGTAGATCATCTCACGCTCTGTCAGGTTGGATACAGAATTGCTGCACAGCTATTTTCAAGTCTCTCAAGAGATGTTCGATCGGGTTTACGTCCGGGCTCTGGCTGGGCCACTCAAGGACATTCAGACTTGTCCCGAAGCCATTCCTTGGCTGTGTGTTTAGGGTTGTTGTCCTGTTGGAAGGTGAACCTTCGCCCCAGTCTGAGGTCCTGAGCACTCTGTAGAAGGTTTTCGTAAGGATCTCTCTGCTCCGTTCATCTATCCTTCGATCCTAACTAGTCTCCCAGTCCCTGCCGCTGAAAAACATCCCCACAGCATGATGGTGCCACCACCATGCTTCAACTTAGGGATGGTGCCAGGTTTCATCAAGATGTGGTGCTTGGCATTCAGGCCAAAGAGTTCAATCTTGGTTTCATCAGACCAAAAAATCTTGTTTCTCATGGTCTGAGAGTCCTTTAGGTGCCTTTTTGCAGAGGAGTGGTTTCCGCCTGGCCACTCTACTATAAAGGGCTGATTGGTGGAGTGCGGCAGAGATGGTTGTCCTTCTGGAAGGTTCTCCCATCTCCACAGAGGAACTCTGGAGCTTTGTCAGAGTGACCATTGGGTTCTTGGTCACCTCCCTGACCAAGACCCTTCTCCCCCGATTGCTCAGTTTGGCCGAGGCGTCCAGCTCTAGGCAGAGTCTTAGTGGTTCCAAACTTCTTCCATTTAAGAATTATGGAGGCCACTGTGTTCTTGGGGACCTTCAATGCTGCAGACATTTTTTTTGGTACCTTCCCCAGATCGGTGCCTTGACACAATCCTGTCTCGGAGCTCTACGGACAATTCCTTCGACCTCATGGCTTGGTTTTTGCTCTGACATGTATTGTCAACTGTGGGACCTTATATAGACAGGTGTGTGCCTTTGCAAATCATGTCCAACCAATTGAATTTACAACAGGTGGAATCCAAACAAGTAGAAACATCTCAAGGATGATCAACGGAAACAGGATGCACCTGAGCTCAAATTAGTCTCATAGCGAAGGGTCTGAATACTTATGTAAATAAGGTATTTATGTTTTTTATTTGTAATACATTTGCAAAAAATTATTAAACTTGGTTTTGCTTTGTCATTATGGGGTATTGTGTAAATTGCTGGGGATTTTTGGTATTTCATCAATTTTAGAATAAGGCTGTAACGTAGCAAAATGTGGAAACAGGGAAGGTGCCTGAATACTTTCCGAATGCGCTGTAGCTTTACATTAAATGTGTTTGTGTGTGAGTACTTGTGTATGCGGTGCACCCTTATCAAAGTCTGTGGCGTCTGGTCTGGTGCGCGTTCTTCCCTCCAGCCTCCCCATGCGGTGAAGCTGCTGTCTGTCCTGAAGAGCATGGCCCACCGGAACGGACCGGACTCTTTCTTCAGCTTCCCAGGGAAGAGTGCTGCTGTAAGTACAGTTACAGTAACATCTCAGTACACCTCCACATGCATACATGCACATGCAGTCCCAGACTGATCATTAGAAGACAGTGTAGTACACCCTACCCAACTAGACTACAGTCTGACGCTACACCTGGTATGACACTATTCCCCTAAGCGCTGTTCAAGTAGTGCACTATGTAAGGTAACAGTGTCGTTTCAGACTTGTAGTGACTGGTATCAGTCTCGGTAAACACAGTGTCTACGGTAAGATAGTGGTATTTACAGCACCTCTGGATAGGATCTAAATGGGTTACATCCTCTTGTGCTTGACTTCCCACATGATCCAAGGCCAGAGGCATTAGCAATAACTAAGATACTGCATCATGAATTGCCTGTAAGCTCTGACCCAGCACACATCTTGGCTTCTATGTCCTATAATGCCAAGGTTTACCAACCATATATAGCATGGGTCATACACACACAGACACAGTAGTACAGTATCTGTGTGTGTGTTAAATAAGCAGCATGCTAGCTTATCTTCCTTTGTTCTCCTTCTCATCCCTTCATTCTAATGCTCCTAGCCGTCTCCGTACTCCTTCTCACCCCTTCCTTTTCATAGCAGCAATCCCTAAGCTGCTTTTTCCAATACCTTTTTTATCTATCCAGCCATTCAGCCAGCCAGCCATGTGATTTAGTGAGTGAAAGAATAACATAACTCCCCTGGGAATGTTCTGTTATACCCCTCTCTTTCTCTTAAAATAGAGCAGTTTTCTAATACACTTCCTGGTGTCAATGGGTTTATAAGTGAGGACTTAATGAAGCTAACTCAGTTAAGATGCTCTTGCTGAAGTCTTCAAGGAAATGAAGGATGGAAATTATCAGACATAGTCTAAGCTATGATCTCATATCTTAGGCGATGTCGGCTAAGTTTTTATGAAGGACGACCTCATAGCCTTATGACTGCTACGTTTTAACTGTGTATCTCCGTCTAGGACCTTTACCCTTCACTATTTTCTCAATGAGTCTCACCTGAATGCTGTCTACACCTGTATGTGGCCATGGTACATTTGACTGTACAGTACCTGGGCTAGATAGCTAACTATAGAGATAATAATGTGTGCTCCCATTTTGTCTTACAGTAGCTGTCTGGAACACTCACATTGTGTGTAGAGAGAGAGTTTGAGAGAGAGATTGTGTGTGTGTGGCACTCTATGTCTCTGTGTACCCTTCCATTGCCATGGTGACGGTGCCCTTTGGTGAGGGTGAGCTCAGGGCCGCCCTAAGAGGGTCTGGGATTGGTGTGTGTGCAGCAGAGACTAAGCACATGCCTTCCCCTTGCTGTGAATCTGGCTAATGAGGCAGGAAGGCCTCTGGATAGACACACACACACACACACGCATGAACAGCTACATCCCTTCCTTCTTGGACCCACTGTAGTCTAGGTCACACTACTCCCAATCCTATTTCTAAAACATTCTTTCTCAACTCATTGAGCTAACCGTTTGTCTCCTCACAGGCTATTGCTCTGCCCCCTATAGCCAAATGGCCGTACCAGAGTGGATTCACCTTCCACACGTGGCTCCGCATGGATCCAATCAACAACATCAATGTTGACAAGGACAAGCCTTACCTGTACTGGTGAGTTACGTACACCAGCCGTCCATGTCTGAGATCAACTCCACTGCACTCGGCGACTGCAGACTGACTAGGAATCACTTTGCGTCCTACATGGCGAATCATTGTGATTTGTCCATCAGTCAGTCTGTAGCCACCGACTAATGTAGTCAGTCTCATACAGCCACGCTAACGCTGACACATCTTACTGCTGTTTGTTCTCTTTCTCTATGCAAATGACGTCTATACTCATATCCTAACTTGAGATACCCATGCATAACTTTTGTATGGATAATCCAATATTATTCAGGTGTATTCAAATAGACTTTGTCTCATACCGTAGTTTCCTTTCTCTGTGTGTGTGTGTGTGTACTGTATTTGCACGCGAAGGAAAGCTATTAGATTTTTTTTCCCTTGTTCATCAAAATTGTAGGATGAAGTCATCCCCAAATAGTCTTAAAAAAATACATCACAGAGAGGCTTAATACACACACACACACACACACACACACACACACACACACACACACACACACACACACACACACACACACACACACACACACACTACCAGATGAAGAAGGCATACTGACGCAATGCCTCTCCCTCTCCGTTTCCATTTACCTCTCTCTCCTCTCTGTCTCCTCTCTCCCCCCTTACTCTTTCCTCTCTCCATTCCTCCCTCCCTCTCTCAGGGACAGTAAATCAGGGCCTCACTCGTTCCTATTTTCAGCCGATAATTAATTTCTGTCAAAAAATCTAATTGATGTGCCGGAATTTGGTGGGCCTTCTGTTTGGTGGGCCTTCTGTTTGGTGGGCCTTCTGAAAATGATAACCAACCACACAGTCAGCCAGCTAGAAGCAGAGGCAGAAAAGTCTGTAGTAAAATACTTCAGACTCTGGCCCTTTTAAAAAGAGATCAGTTCACTAAACCACACACGGCGACCGCCGGGGCCCCTGCTTGCTCCGAACACAGACACCCACAAATGGGAATTTGTTGTGAAGTTGACAAATGATTGGGGCTTTCGCCATCTCTGTCTCTCCTCCATTTTCAAAGTGTTTTTAAAATGTGTATGTTTGTATGATTTATTGGCAGGTTGTCTTGTCTCAACCCCCGTCTGCCCTTGAGTGTTAGACTTTGTTAAAGTGAGCTGTCACGCTCACTAACTGAAATGTGTTTTTTCTTTCTCTTTTTTTCTTTTTCTTCCCTCTCTTCCTGTAGTTTTCGCACCAACAAAGGTCTGGGCTACTCTGCACACTTTGTGGGCGGCTGTTTGATTGTGACCTCGTTAAAGTCCAAGGGGAAGGGATTCCAGCACTGTGTGAAATATGACTTCAAACCACAGAAGGTAGGCAGACGGCGAGGCCGGCAGGCAGACAGACACTGTCCTGTGGGAGAGACACACACAAACATAGCACTCATAAAACATAGAAACATGTGCTAAGTAGGACACACCAACATGTTATCTTTCGCATAGGACACACAGAGAACAAATTGTACGCAGGCGTAGTACACATACACTGCCCTCTCGTCTAGGCCCTTTGGGATGAAGCATAGTCATCTGGTCCTTCCTCTGGGGGGCAGTAATGTCAGAGCAGAACAGTGAGAAAAGGATAGAATGACTGAGAGAGAGGGATGATGTACAGGGGCACGACACACAGCCAGACCGTAGCACCCAGACCCAGTCAAGCCCAACAGCATCGGTGAGATCCATGGTGCCCCTGGCCAATTAAAACTCCCCTTGTTATCCCTCAGAGTGGAACACCGCTACTCTACTTCCTCCTTAGACTCAGAAGCTCATTCTTTAGGCCTCTTTAGGCCTCTGTATTCCACGGTCGGTCTTATCTCCCAAGCTGTCTGCCTGGTAACTGTAATAACCTATTTCACTGGATTCTTCCAATGTCTGATAGAAATCTGAGCAGCCGATGTAGGTGGGATTGTAGCCCAAGGGGTTTAGGAGCTGATCGGGCGATGTCCCATGTCTCATAAGGGTAACTCTGTGAAGACAGCTAGGAATGAGGCTAAAATTAAGGCTGGCCATTGCTTTTTTGTTCGTTTGCAGTCTGCTGCTTCCAATGTGAAACTCATGATAACGTAGCCTATTATTCATAGTACCTTGTTAGTAACTTCATTACCAATGTTGTAAATTTAAATTATAATTGAAAACATAACAAACAAAAAAAATGTGTGAAACTGGTAAGGTGTTTAGGGTGTTAGGTCCATAGAAGTATTATCTCATTCTAGTGCTGTGGTTGTTGTTTCAGTGGTACTTGGTGACCATGGTGGTTGTTGTTTCAGTGGTACTTGGTGACCATGGTGGTTGTTGTTTTAGTGGTACTTGGTGACCATGGGGGTTGTTGTTTTAGTGGTACTTGGTGACCATGGTGGTTGTTGTTTCAGTGGTACTTGGTGACCATGGTGGTTGTTGTTTCAGTGGTACATGGTGACCATGGTGGTTAAGTTGTTGTTGTTTCAGTGGTACATAGTGACCATGGTGGTTTTGTTGTTGTTGTTGTTGTTTCAGTGGTACATGGGGACCATGGTGGTTAAGTTGTGGTGTTTCAGTGGTACATGGTGACCATGGTGGTTAAGTTGTTGTTGTTTCAGTGGTACATG
>QNTS01011897.1:0-10163 GCA_003317085.1 Hucho hucho
CCCCCCCCCCCCCGGAAAAGTGGTGTGTCCATATGTATTCACCCCCTTTGCTATGAAGCCCCTAAATAAGATCTGGTGCAACCAATTACCTTCAGAAGTCACATAATTAGTTAAATCAAGTCCACCTGTGTGCAATCTAAGTGTCACATGATCTGTCACATGATCTCAGTATATATACACCTGTTCTGAAAGGCCCCAGAGTCTGCAACACCACTAAGCAAGGGGCACCACCAAGCAAGCAGCACCATGAAGACCAAGGAGCTCTCCAAACAGGTCAGGGACAAAGTTGTGGAGAAGTACAGATCAGGGTTGGGTTATAAAAAAATATCAGAAATGTTGAACATGCCACAGAGCACCATTAAATCCATTATTAAAAAATGGAAATAATATGACACCACAACAAACCTGCCAAGAGAGGGCCGCACACCCAAACTCACGGACCAGGCAAGGTGGGCATTAATCAGAGAGGCAACAAAGACACCAAAGATAACCCTGAATGAGCTGCAAAGCTCCACAACGGGGGTTGGAGTATCTGTCTATAGGACCACTTTAAGCCGTACACTCCACAGAGCTGGGCTATAAAGGAAGAGTGTCCAGAAAAAAAGCCATTGCTTAAAGAAAGAAAACAAGCAAACACGTTTGGTGTTCGCCAAAAGGCATGTGGGAGACTCCCCAAACATATGGAAGAAGGTACTCTGGTCAAAATTGAGCTTTTTGGCCATCAAGGAAAACGCTATGTCTGGGGCAAACCCAACACCTCTCATCACACCCGAGAACACCATCCCCACAGTGAAGCATGGTGGTGGCAGCATCATTCTGTGGGGATGTTTTTCATCAGCAGGGACTGGGAAACTGGTCAGAATTGAAGGAATGACAGATGGTGCTAAATACAGGGAAATTCTTGAGGGAAACCTGTTTCAGTCTTCCAGAGATTTGAGACTGGGACGGAGGTTCACCTTCCAGCAGGACAATGACCCTAAGCATACTGCTAAAGCAACACTCGAGTGGTTTAAGGGGAAACATTTAAATGTCTTGGAATGGCCTAGTTAAAGCCCAGACCTCAATCCAATTGAGAATCTGTGAAATGACTTAAAGATTGCTGTACACCAGCTGAACCCATCCTACTTGAAGGAGCTTGAGCAGTTTTGCCTTGAAGAATGGACAAAAATCCCAGTGGCTAGATGTGCCAAGCTTATAGAGACATATCGCAAGAGACTTGCAGATGTAATTGCTGCAAAAGTGTCTCTACAAAGTATTGACTTTGGGGGGTGAATAGTTATGCACGCTAAGGTTTTCTAATTTTTTTGTCTTGTTTCTTGTTTCACAATAAAATATTTTTCATCTTCAAAGCGGTAGGCATGTTGTATCATTTGATTTACACAAACTCCCCAAAAATCCATTTTAATTCCAGGTTGTAAGGCAACAAAATAGGAAACATGCCAAGGGGGTGAATACTTTCGCAAACCACTGTATATCTTCCTCTCTCCCTTTCTATCTCTCTCTCTCTACCTTTCTCACTCTCTCTGGATGTGGCCTGCTAGATTTATTTAGATTATAGAACTAGTTTAACTAGTGTCCTGTGTCCATAAACACTAATCATTCTTAACACTGACAGGTGCTTCAAGTGTCTCTGAGTCATTTACAGTATCTACGGTTCAGGTGTGGATTAGTTAGCATACCTGAGTCAGCACCATCATCGGACCTGAACAGCTTAGACAAAAGAGACAAGTGCTGGCTATCGATATCTATAGAACTAACCATTGTTTTGTGGGTGTGGCCATGGTCAGTAGTGTGCGTTTGTTGCACAGCAACCAGCAGTAAACAGCGATGATCATAAAGATACTTTTTTTTTGTTTTGCCGTTAGTCTTAAAACCTTTCTCGCCGTCTCTCTCGCTCTATGATCTCTCTCACACACACTTTCTCTCGATAGATAGATAGATAGATAGATAGATAGATAGATAGATAGATAGATAGATAGAAAAATGCTTCCTACCTTTCTGTGGACGGTGACAACTCCTTATTGGAAAAGCAGCATGCTGAGTGAGTGTTGGAGATGTGTTTTTTGTGTGTGTGTCTCTCTCTGTGTGTGTGAGGTGTGTGTGTGCTTCTCTCTCTTTCTTCTAGAGGAAAACGACAGTGTGTCAGAGTCCTGAGCAGACATCTTATCCCCCACAATCCTCTGTAATAGGATTCAACACAGAGGCATGAGACTACACAACGTCACAGCTACCTTACTGTAATGTACTGTACACACACTCAATCACACGCAAACCTCACACACACACACTCATATCTTTCATTATGCGTACAGGCAGTTTCTAAGTCAAAGAAGGTTGTTTCAGGTGGCCTCTGAATGTTGTGCTCACCAAACAAGTCTGTGGGTAGTTGAATCAGGTTTGTTAGTGCTGGTCTTTACCATGTCCAACCTGATCCTTAACTATCAGGTCTTCACCATGTCTAACCTGGATCGGGTTTCAATCTGGTCACCGGTTATAGGCATTTTAAAGGCAATTTACGATTACAGTGTTTACCTTGAATGGGATCTCTGTGAACGCAGGAGCCAGGATTGGCCCGGGAACATTGCCTTCAAAGGCCTAACACAGCAGATTTTATCTCAATATCAAATAATTTCTGTGTAATGACTAAGTACCTTACTGTAATAGTTTAACATAAAAATTAATTAGCAAAAACAATTTCTCAAGGAAGGATATAGCTAGGACTGTGGGGTGGTCAAATCAAATCAAGTTGTATTGGTCACATACATGCGTTTAGCAGATGTTATTGCCAGTGAAGCAAAATGCTTGTGTTTCTAGCTCCAACAGTGCAGTAATATCTAACAATTTCACAACAATACACACAAATCTAAAGTAAAGGAATGGAATTAAGAATATATAAATATTTGGATGAGCAATGTCAGAGCGGCACAGACTAAGATACCGTAGAATAGAATAGAATACAGTATATAAACTCAGCAAAAAAAGAATCGTCCCTTTTTCAGGACCCTGTCTTTCAATGATAATTTGTAAAAATTCAAATAACTTCACAGATCTTCATTGAAAAGCGTTTAAACACTGTTTCCCATGCTTGTTCAATGAACCATAAACAATTAATGAACATGCACCTGTGGAACGTTCGTTAAGACACTAACAGCTTACAGACGGTAGGCAATTAAGGTCACAGTTATGAAAACGTAGGACACTAAAGAGGCCTTTCTACTGACTCTGAAAAACACCAAAAGAAAGATGCACAGGGTCCCTGCTCATCTGTGTGAACGTGCCTTAGGCATGCTGCAAGGAGGCATGAGGACTGCAGATGTGGCCAGGGCAATAAATTGCAATGTCCGTACTGTGAGACGACTAAGACAGCGCTACAGGGAGACAGGATGGACAGCTGATCGTCCTCGCAGTGGCAGACCACGTGTAACAACACCTGCACAGGATCGTTACATCCGAACATCACACCTGCGGAACAGGTACAGGATGGCAACAACAACTGCCCGGGTTACACCAGGAACGCACAATCCCTCCATCAGTGCTCAGACTGTCCGCAATAGGCTGAGAGAGGCTGGACTGAGGGCTTGTAGGCCTGTTGTAAGGCAGGTCCTCACCAGACATCACCGGCAACAACGTCGCCTATAGGCACATACCCACCGTTGCTGGACCAGACAGGACTGGCAAAAAGTGCTCTTCACTGACGAGTCGCGGTTTTGTCTCACCACGGGTGATGGTCGGATTAGCGTTTATTGTTGAAGGAATGAGCGTTACACCGAAGGCCTGTACTCTGGAGCGGGATCGATTTGGAGGTGGAGGGTCCGTCATGGTCTGGGGCGGTGTGTCACAGCATCATCGGACTGAGCTTGTTGTCATTGAAGGCAATCTCAACGCTGTGCATTATAGGGAAGACATCCTCCTCCCTCATGTGGTACCCTTCCTGCAGGCTCATCCTGACATGACCCTCCAGCATGACAATGCCACCAGCCATACTGCTCATTCTGTGCGTGATTTCCTGCAAGACAGGAATGTCAGTGTTCTGCCATGGCCAGTGAAGAGCCTGGATCTCAATCCCATTGAGCACGTCTGGGACCTGTTGGATTGGAGGGCTAGGGCCATTCCCCCCAGGAATGTCCGGGAACTTGCAGGTGCCTTGGTGGAAGAGTGGGGTAACATCTCACAGCAAGAACTGGCAAATCTGGTGCAGTCCATGAGGAGGAGATGCACTGCAGTACTTAATGCAGCTGGTGGCCACACCAGATACTGACTGTTACTTTTGATTTTGACCCCCCCTTTGTTCAAGTACACATTATTCCATTTCTGTTAGTCACATGTCTGTGGAACTTGTTCAGTTAATGTCTCAGTTGTCGAATCTTGTTATGTTCATACAAATATTTACAAATGTTAAGTTTGCTGAAAATAAACGCAGTTGACAGTGAGAGGATGTTTATTTTTTTGCTGAGTTTACATATGAGATGAGTAATGCAAAATATGTAAACATTATTAAAGTGACTAGTGCCAAATTATTAAAGTGGCCAGTGATTTCAAATCTATATAGGGCAGCAGCCTCTAATGTGCTAGTGATGGCTATTTAACAATCTGATAGCCTTGAGATAAACAGCTTCTTTCAGTCTCTCGGTCACAGCTTTGATGCGCCTGTACTGACCTCGCCTTCTGGATGATAGCGGGGTAAACAGGCAGGGGCTTGGGTGGTTGTTTTCCTTGATGATCTTTTTGGCCTTCCTGTGACATCGGGTGCTGTAGGTGTCCAGGAGGGCAGGTAGTTTGGGTAAACAGGGAGTACAGCTGAGCATGCACCCTTGTGGGGCCCCTGTGTTGAGGATCAATGAAGTGGAGGTGTTGTTTCCTACCTTCACCACCTGGAGGTGGCCTGTCAGAAAGTCCAGGACCCAGTTGCACAGGGCGGGGTTCAGACCCAGGGCCTCAAGCTTAGTGATGAGCTTAGAGAGTACTATGGTGTTGAATGCTGAGCTATAGTCAATTAACATAATTCTTACATAGGTATTCCTCTTGTCCAGATGGGATAGGGCAGTATCCGTTTGCATCGTCAGTGGATCTATTGGGGCGGTAAGCAAATTGAAGTGGGTCTAGGGTGTCAGGTAAGGTAGAGGTGATATGATCCTTGACTAGTCTCTCAAAGCACTTCATGATGACAGAAGTGAGTGCTACGGGGCGATAGTCATTTAATTCAGTTACCTTAGCTTTCTTGGGTACAGGAACAATGGTGGACATCTTGAAGCATGTGGGGACAGCAGACTGTGATAGGGAGAGATTGAATATGTCCGTAAACACACCAACCAGCTGGTCTGCGCATGTTCTAGTGTAAGTAAGGGACCTTACTGGAGGGGTATAATGGGAGGGATATATAAACTAGCTGTTATTGGCAGTGAGGTTTGGAACTCGCTTTGTTATTGATCCATTTGGCGGCAGGTAGCCTTGCAGTTAAGAGTGTTGGGCCAATAACTGAAAGGTCACTGGTTTGAATCGCCGAGCCGGCAAGGGGGGAAAAAATCTGTTTGTTCTGCCCTTGAGCAAGGCAGTTAACCCCAACAACACCTTCTCCCCTGGCGCCGATGACGTTGAAAAAGGCAACCCCCCCCACCTCTCTGATTCAGAGGGGTCGGGTTAAATGCAGAAAACACATTTCAGTTGAAGGCATTCAGTTGTACAACTGACTAGGTATCCCCCCCTCCTATGAACTTAGACTGCCTGGTAGTCACCAGGCAAGCCAGAACTCCACCCATGCAAAACCTGTTGATTAGAAAATCCTGTGTAAAAATGGTATTTTCAACCTCCAACTATCAGGAAATAACAACAATTATCACACTTTTACAATGTTAGTTTCATCAAGTGTTGTACAAAATGATACAAAACGCAGGACCTTTGAAAGCTGCAATAACTATTAACTGCAATCGGGTTGAACCACGGCCATGGTTTCCTCCTGTACTCCCTGTTAGATGATTAATGATGGTGAATCTATCAATGGAAAAAGATGATTTGCATTCAAGCGAGAAAAAATATAAAAAATCTTCACATTTTGTCCTAAATGGTAAATAAACTGTCAATAAACCGTTCCGTCTAAGAGGAGACGTTCAGATGTACTTGTGTGTTTCCATCAATGAAGTCATTCACTAAATGCTTCCACCATGCACTCCACAACCACTCAGCTCTGTGTGTCCGCAGCGTGTGTGTGTGTGTGTTTTTGTTAGTTTGTCAATCGCAGGACCGTACACACAACGAGCCAAGGACAGACGGTGCACTAATGGACATCCTCTTGTCTTGTCCATATCTACAATTAGAACGAAGTTAGGCACTCTGAGACCTCGTCACCAGTGTGTGTGTGTGTGTGTGTGTGTGTGTGTGTGTGTGTGTGTGTGTGTGTGTGTGTGTGTGTGTGTGTGTGTGTGTGTGTGTGTGTGTGTGTGTGTGTGTGTGTGTGTGTATTTAATTTAATGTGAACAACCACTGACAGAGAGCAGGTCCCTGTTGAACGGCTGAATCACTGAGTAGAGGTCAACAGAGGTCATGACTCATGATCCTCCTGACACCCGGACTAGCCAGTAGCCACCCTCTTTCTCCCCCGTTTCTCCTCCTTCGCCAATCTCTCCATCTCATCTCCTCCTCCTTCCATCTCCAGTGGCTCCATCCTGTCTGTCACCCGGCTTCTTCAAGTTGTTAATCCACATAGGGACGCAGCCAGCAGACAAAGAGCCACCAACAGCCAGATGTCAGTCAGAGCCCTGGACCATTCAGACCAGAGTAATTCCATACCCTCACCTTCAGCATGCAGACAACACGCATGACGTGTTGTCTGACGGCATGGCAGACCCTTGTTAATACCCTTGATAATTGTGTGTGTGTGTTAACCCACCTGTCCACGCTGCTGACATTCAAGTCTTAACTGGTGGACAAAAATTGGACATGGTTCTCTAAAGGGTTGTTATGCATTGGACACTCATTATAATGGTGTGTGTGTGTGTGTGTGTGTGTTTGTCAAATTGACCCGCAACATAAGGGAAGGGTTAAGGGCTGCGGAGGGGGGTGGCCCGTGGCCCCCGGTGGTCTCGGGAACCTCCGTCACTCAGGTTCAGGTATAAAAGAGCGGGCCAGAGACAGAAACACACACACACACTCTCAGACACACACGCAGACACACACACAAACAGACGGGCAACAGTGCTGAAGTGGACAACTCCTCGGAAGAGAAAAGTGATAGACTGGTCGGAGGAGAGAGAGAGAGAGAGAAAGAGAGAGAGACAGAGAAGAAAATACTTTTGAAACAGGTTAGTGACATCCGAATTATCATCTTTTGATTTGAGAAAGATTATAAATGAAAACAGAACACTGAATTTGGAAGTTAATAGTAAATATTCCTTTTTCAAAAAATTACATAATTATTTAGTCATTTAAAATGATTGCCATTAATTAACATGATTATTTGACTAAATGCTCATTAGGTGACTAAATGCTCATTAGGTGACTAAATGCTCATTAGGTGACTAAATGCTTATTATTTGACTAAATCACATTTGGTCCTCTACAGCTATACATGGGCTTCTATCATTTATTGTAAATAAGACAAATTTATATATTCTTTACTTCTTCACATAAACAGTGAGATAAGTGGTGTTAGCTCATACAGTCAATCAGTCAGTAAGCCAATCAGTCAGCAAGCTAGCCAGTCTGTCAGTCAATCAGTCAGTCAGTCAGTCAGTCAGTCAGTCAGTCAGCAAGCCAGTCAGTCAGTCAGTCCTTCAGTCTGTCAGTCAGCCAGCCAGTCAGTCAGCAAGCCAGTCAGCCAGCCAGTCAATCTGTCAGTCCGCCAGTAAGCCAGTCATTCTTTCAGTCTGTAAATCAGTCAGCCTGCTAGTCAGTCCATCAGTCAGTCAGCCAGTCAATCTGCAAGTCAGTCACCAGTCAGTCTGCAAGTCAGTCAGTCAGTCCTTCAGTCTTCCAGTCAGTCAGGGTGGCTACTTTGAAGAATCTAAAATATATTTTGATTTGTTTAACACTTTTTTGGTTACTACATGATTCCATATGTATTATTTCATAGTTTTGATGTCTTCACTATTATTCTACAATGTAGAAAATAGTAAAAATAAAGAAAAACCCTTGAATGAGTAGGTGTCCAAACCTTTCACTGGTACTGTACATCCTGAATGGACTTCTACAGATAAGAAATGTGTTATGTTTTTGTCAAGATTTTTGTCATGAATGTTGTTCTGGAGGTAGCTCTGCAGAGTGGTCACTAGCTGGCACAGTCATACAATCTGATTTTAAACCTAACCTTAACCACAGTGCTAACCCTAATGCCTAACCCTAACCTTAAATTAAGACCAAAAAAGCACATTTGAGTTTTTTCATGAATCTTTACAATGCAGCCAGTTCTGACACATGATAATAAATGTCAACCTGCATGTTTGTCACCCTCATCTGCCGCTCTTCAATTTCATGATGACATTCATTAATGGGTCAGTATAATGCTGCATTCATGACATGTCGGAACTAGAAAACTGGGACATTTCCGACTTGGAAACTCGTTGTAGAAAGATTATATCAGTTTCCCACTATCAGAATCAACCAATAGGAAGCTCTACGCAAATAAGTTATTTTGATTTTAACTCAGAGGTTCCGAGTTTCCGACTTGTCATGAATGCAGTATAACGGTGTTTTTCCTGTGTGCAGCGTGACGATGCTGTGTCCTACGTGGTTATTGGCTGTGGCTGTGGTCAGTGGGGTTAAAGGTCAGTGCTGGGAGAACCCTCGCTGTCAAGACCTCAACTCTGAGAACAACATCCTGGTGAGTTAGAAACGTTGCAGAGAGCGCAATGTTTTTGAAAAGTTTTAAGCTCAAGGCCGGGATTTAATCCGATTGCAGGTTATAGGCATTGTGGATTTTAAAGGCAATGTTCCAATCAGAAATGTAGTTTAAAAGCGGCAATGCCTATAACCCACGATCACGTTGAATCCCAGCTCAAGTATGTAAGAGGCTCCCGAGTGGCGCAGCGGTCTAAAGCACTGCATCTCAGTGCAAGAGGCGTCACTACAGACCTTGGTTTGATCTTGGGCTGTATCACAACCGGCCGTGATAGGGAGTCCCATAGGCAGGCGCACAATTGGCTCAGCGTCGTCCGGGTTAGGGTTTGGTCGGGGTAGGCCAACTTTGTAAATAAGAATTTGTTCTTAACTGACTTGCCTAGTTAAATAAAGGTAAAAAATATTTCTTTTAAAAGAGAGCGGTTACAAGAGTGTTACAGTATTTTATTGTTACCCACCTAACCTACCTCTCCTTTCCTCTACCCTCTTCTCCCTTCTCTCTGCTATTCTACCTCTTTTCTGCTCTGTTCTTCTCCGCTTTTCTCCGCTCTTCTCCCTCTCCTCTCGCTGTCCTCTCTGGTTCTCCCTCTCTACACTTCTCCTCTCTCTTTCCGCTCTCCTCTCCTCTCCGGTCCTCCTCCTCACAGGAGTGCATCCAGCTCTGTCGTTCTGACCTCACTGCCGAATCTCCCATCTTCCCTGGCGAGGTGCATCTCCAACCCCACAACCCCTCCGACTCTCCTCCCCCCTCCTTACCTCTGTCCCCCCCTTCTCCCCTGTACCCCTTGGAGCAGCAGAGCATCATGTCCCCCCAGGCCAAGCGCTCCTATTCTATGGAACACTTCCGCTGGGGGAAGCCTGTGGGAAAGAAGCGCCGCCCGGTGAAGGTTTACTCCAACGGTGTGGAGGAGGAGTCCTCCGAGGGCTTCCCCAGCGAGATGAGACGAGAGCTGGGCACCAACGAGGCCATGTACCCCTCCCTGGAGGCTGGGGCTGTGGAAGGGGGAGAGGGCCTGGGGGGCGAGGCAGATGGCCTGGATGGGGTGTTTAGTCTTCAGGAGAAGAAAGACGGCTCGTACAAGATGAACCACTTCCGCTGGAGCGGACCACCCACCAGTAAGCGCTATGGAGGGTTCATGAAGAGCTGGGACGAACGTAGCCAGAAACCACTGCTCACGCTGTTCAAAAATGTAATCATCAAAGATGGACAGCAGAAGAGAGAGCAGTGAGGGAGGGAGAGAGGAAGGGAGGATAGGTGAGCTGAAGAGGGGGGAGGGAGAGAGGACAAGGGGGTTGAGGGAGGAAGAGAGAACATGGGGGGTTGAGGGAGGGAG
>QNTS01011897.1:10210-27089 GCA_003317085.1 Hucho hucho
TAAAGGATTGTTTTTCTAGAAATCAAATTAGGGAACTCCAACTAAAGGTGTTGACCCTCCACATCTATCAAGACAACTGGAGGTGTTGACCCTCCACATCTATCAAGACAAGTGGAGCTCTGGGCCAGACACTCTTAAACAGCATGTGGGCCAGCACAGGTGAAACACCTTCCCACTAATGAGATGCCAAGCCAGCACAGGTGTAACACATTCTGACTAACGAGGTGACACCAATCGGTGCACCCAACGTGCTAACGAGCTATGTCCAACCTCAAAATATAAATGGGAAAACCAAAGCCTGTAACACTATGTACAGGAACAGCTGGGATGTACTGTGGAATGAAACAATATTATACACGTAGTTACAGGACAGAGTAAGACACACACACACACAGAACAAAACATTGGAGCATCAGTATCGGATCCCAAACAATATATACAGCATCAGTCTGGGGGTGGAAACATCATATTGAGAGGATTCTGCATTCAGAGTTGGATTGAATATTGGCATTCAGAATATCACTGGCCACAGAGATTACACTGACACACTGAGCAGAGCAGAGTACCGCCCTGCAAGGGCATGAATTATAAGCCCGAGCCCAAACCATGCACTCGACAGGCCCTACCCTACCCTAAGCAGGCCCGACTGCTAATGCCAAATTTAAGGCCCGGCCCGGCCCGAAACCTTAAATAAAATCCATTGTTATGATCTTAGTCAGATATGACTGTATTGCTCAGCAGAGCGCTAGCAAACGGCTCAGCTTCAACATGTTAGTGATCAGTTTATTGATGAAAAAACAGGCCCCTACCCAATGTATAATGTTGGGGCTGTCAGGCTAAGGTTGTGTAGCAGAGCTCAAGAGGAGAGAAGAGGAGAGGAGAATATAAGGAGTGGAGGAGAGGAGAGGAGAGGAGAGAAGGGAGTGGAGTGGAGTGGAGTGGAGTGGAGTGGAGTGGAGTGGAGTGGAGTGGAGATACAGATACTGCTGTTTGATTGATATTGGTACACAGTGGTAGTTCAGGGGGCTAAGCATGATGAAGGTAAGATGTATGTACGCACACACACACACAGACGCACACACACACCCAAACGTTTTGTATAATCTTTTAATGTGACATTATTGCTGAAATGTATATAGAATATAGGAGTGGTCCCCAGTATAGAATTAATCAATAAGGCTTAAGGGGCTGTGGTATATTGGCCAATACATAGGAGGAGTCCCCAGAATAGAATTAATCAATAATGCTGCGTTCGTCACCAAGTGGGATGTGGGAATTTACCAGTTGTGAAGTCGTAAAATACCAGTTCGATGCAGACATGTGCTTTGAACTTTTAACGCTGATTAACTAATGGCTAACGAAATGGCTAATGGCTAACAAAATTACTAATGGCTAACACAATGGCTAATACAATGGCTAATGGCTAACACAATGGCTAATGGCTAACAAAATGGCTAATGGCTAACACAATGGCTAATACAATGGCTAATGGCTAACACAATGGCTAATGGCTAACACAATGGCTAATGGCTAACAAAATGGCTAATGGCTAACAAAATTACTAATGGCTAACACAATGGCTAATGGCTAACACAATGGCTAATGTCTAACACAATGGCTAATACAATGGCTAATGGCTAACACAATGGCTAATGGCTAACAAAATGGCTAATGGCTAACAAAATGGCTAATGGCTAACAAAATGGCCAATGGCTAACAAAATGACTAATGCTAACAATATGGCTAATGGCTAACAAAATGTCTAATGGCTAACAAAATGGCCAATGGCTAACAAAATGACTAATGCTAACAATATGGCTAATGGCTAACAAAATGGCTAATGGCTAACACAATGGCTAACACAATGGCTAACACAATGGCTAATGGCTAACACAATGGCTAATGGCTAATGGCTAACACAATGCGTTAACCATAGACTAAAAGTACAGCCATCATGCTTGTAAACATACAGTTTACATAAACATCAGCCAAATACATTTAAACTCAGTTTTTCACAATTCCTGACATTTAATCCTAGTAAAGAGGCCCTGTCTTAGGTCAGTTAGGATCACCACTTTATTTTAAGAATGTGAAATGTCAGAATAATAGTAGAGAGAATGATTTATTTAAGCTTTTATTTCTTTCATCAGATTCCCAGTGGGTCAGAAGTTTACATACACTCAATTACTATTTGGTAACCTTGCCTATAAATTGTTGAACTTGGGTCAAACATTTCAGGTAGCCTTCCACAAGCTTCCCACAATAAGTTGGGTGAATTTTTGCCCTTTCCTCCTGACAGAGCTGGTGTAACTGAGTCAGGTTTGTAGGCCTCCTTTCTCTCACATGCTTTTTCAGTTCTGCCCACACATTTTCTATGGGATTGAGGTCAGGGCTTTGTGATGGCCACTCCAATACCTTGACTTTGTTGTCCTTAAGCCATTTTGCCACATCTTTGGAAGAATGCTTGGGGTCATTGTCCATTTGGCCGACCCATTTGTGACCAGGCTTTAACTTCCTAACTGATGTCTTGAGATGTTGCTTCAATGTATCCACATCATTTTCCTGCCTCATGATGCTATCTATTTTGTGAAGTGCACCAGTCCCTCCTGCAGCAAAGCACCCCCACAACATGCTGCCACCCCCGAGCTTCACGGTCGGGATGGTGTTCTTCAGCTTGCAAGCCTCCCCATTTTCCCTCCAAACATAACGATGTTCATTATGGCCAAACAGTTCTATTTTTGTTTCATCAAACTAGAGGACATTTCTCCAAAAAGTACGATCTTTGTCCCTATGTGCAGTTGCAAACCGTAGTCTGGCTTTTTTATGACAGTTTTGGAGCAATATCTTCTTCCTTGCTGAGCGGCCTTTCAAGGTATGTCGATATAGGACTCGTTTTACTGTGGATATAGCTACTTTTGTACCCGTTTCCTCCAGCATCTTCACAAGGTCCTTTGCTGTTGTTCTGGAATTGATTTGCACTTTTCGCACCAAAATACATTCATCTCTAGGAGACAGAACGCATCTCCTTCCTGAGCAGTATGAGGGCTGCGTGGTCCCATGGTGTTTATACTTGCGTACTATTGTTTGTACAGATGAATGTGGTACCTTCAGGCATTTGGAAATTGCTTCCAAGGATGAACCAGACTTGTGGAGGTCTACAATTTTTTTTCTGAGGTCTTGGCTGATTTCTTTTGATTTTCCCATGATGTCAAGCAAAGAGGCACTGAGTTTGAAGGTAGGCCTTGAAATACATCCACAGGTACACCTCCAATTGACTCAAATGATGTCAATTAGCCTGTCAGAAGCTTCTAAAGCCATGACAACATTTTCTGGAATTTTCCATGCTGTTTAAAGGCACAGTCAACTTAGTGTATGTAAACTTCTGACCCACTGGAATTGTGATACAGTGAATTATAAGTGAAATAATCTGTCAATTGTTGGAAAAATTACTTGTGTCATGCACAAAGTAGATGTCCTAACCGACTTGCCGAAACTATAGTTTGTTAACAAGAAATTTGATGTCTTCATTATTATTCAACAATGTAGAAAATAGCAAAAATAAAGAAAAACCCTTGAATGAGTAGGTGCGTCCACATTTTTGACTGGTACTGTAACTCCCAAAAATGCTGTTATAAAGGTATTTTCCTTAGTGGGTGACATCAGAGGTCACCAGGTGGGAGAAGTGGGAGGTAAGGATAATAGATGAGTTTCCCACCAGTAGAGGTCACTATGTGGGAGAAGTGGGAGGTAAGGATAATAGATGAGTTTCCCACCAGTAGAGGTCACTATGTGCGAGAAGTGGGAGGTAAGGATAATAGATGGGTTTCCCACCAGTAGGGGTAAAGACTGTTTTTAAACACAATACAAAGAAGAGTGCAAGGATACATTAGCCGTGGTATATGGGCCATATACCACAAACCCCCAAGGTGCCTTGTTGCTATCATAAACTGGTTACCAACATAAATAGAATAGTATACATGTATATTGTCTGATATACACAAGGCTAAAATGCTGTTTCAGCCAATCAGCATCCAGGACACAAACTATCCAGTTGATAATAAATATAAATTTTCTTATACATTAACCTAAACTAATACCCAAATGCCAATAACTCATGCCTCCTTCCCACAAACAAAATGCCAACCAAGTTTGTTTTCAGATCACATAGCAAAAGGTAAATTAATACTTGGTGATGAAAAATTGGACTGGAATCGGTTTCCCAACCAAATGTTTATATGCATGTTAATTAATTTATGAAGCAACACACCACACATGTGGAACCTGAGTTAGTTTGAGCCTAAATTAATGTTCTGCTTCATAGTGCTATGGACTGATGGTCAATGCTATTTGCAGTATGAGGCCTACCTCTGCATAAGCATGGTGCGATCCCATATTCAAGTCAATGGAAATACTAATGGTTTTGATTATTCAGAATATCAAATCTAAAACAGTAGGCTAAAAGTACCGATAATTGATGCATGTATCTTGAACACATGTATCACTTTAGATTTCAGTCGTGATTGAAAACACCGTCGGGCAGATCATGAAAGCACAAGACCACTGTTTACCTAAGACTTGAGACACGCTCGGCAAAGTGAATCTGTCACTCTGAAATCAAAGTGGAACAAGATGAATGCATGGTTACAGTGGCTTGCGTAAGTATTCACCCCCTTGGCATTTTTCCTATTTTGTTGCCTTACAACCTGGAATTAAAATATATTTTTTGGGGGGGGGTTGTATCATTTGATTTACACAACATGCCTACCACTTTGAAGATACAAAATCGTTTTTATTGTGAAACAAACAAGAAATAAGACAAAAAAAAAAAACTTTAGTGTGCATAAATATTCACCCCCCCAAAGTCAATACTTAGAGCTACCTTTTGCAGAAATTGCAGCTGCTTGTCGCTTGGGGTATGTCTCTATAAGCTTGGCACATCTAGCCACATGGATCTTTGCCCAATCTTCAAGGCAAAACAGCTCCAGCTCCTTCAAGTGGGATGGGTTCCGCTGGTGTACAGAAATCTGCCGATGAAAAACATCCCCACAGCATGATGCTGCCAGCACCATGCTTCACTGTGGGGATGATATTCTCGGGGTGATGAGAGGTGTTGGCTTTGCGCCAGGCATAGCGTTTTCCTTGATGGCCAAAAATATCAATTTTAGTCTCATCTGACCAGAGTACCTTCTTCCATATGTTATTTTTTTCTTTAAGCAAAGGCTTTTTTCTGGCCACTCTTCCGTAAAGCCCAGCTCTGTGGAGTGTACAGCTTAAAGTGGTCCCATGGACAGATACTCCAATCTCCGCTGTGGAGCTTTGCAGCTCCTTCAGGGTTATCTTTGGTCTCTTTGTTGCCTCTCTGATTAACACACTCCTTGCCTGGTACATGAGTTTTGGTGGGCAGCCCTCTCTTGGCAGGTTTGTTGTGGTGCCATATTCTTTACATTTTTTAATAATGGAGCTCTGTGGGATGTTCAAAGTTTCTGATATAATTTTTATAACCCTGATCTGTACTTCTCCATAACTTTGTCCCTGACCTGTTTGGAGAGCTCCTTGGTCTTCATGGTGCCGCTTGCTTGGTGGTGCCCCTTGCTTAGTGGTGTTGCAGACTCTGGGTCCTTTCAGAACAGGTGTATATGTACTGAGATCATGTGGCAGATCATGTGACACAGATTGCACACAGGTGGACTTTATTTAACTAATGATGTGACTTCTGAAGGTAATTGGTTGCACCAGATCTTATTTAGGGGATTCATAGCAAAGGCGGTGAATACAACATGAATACAACATGCACACACCACTTTTTAAATCAAGTTATTTTTTTCATTTCACTTCACCAATTTTGACTATTTTGTGTATGTCCATTAAATGAAATCCAAATAAAACTCAATTTAAATGACAGGTTGTAATGCAACAAAATAGGAAAAACACCAAGATGGATGAATACTTTTGCAAGGCATTGTACATGAAACGTCAAAATCTTCATTTGGCCAATCAATGCATCCGTTAGTGAACAACATGGTTTATGGAGGTTAGGCCTATGTTTTCTTTCTAAAGCCCGTCACATGATCCCTATCTACCCATAATCCATATCAAAATTGAATTAAGATGTATTAAGTGTAACCTACTGAAACTGCCTATGCTATTTGTCCAATGCCAGAATCATGACAAAGAAAACATACTCCAACACTGATTCAGTGCCACACTACTATCTAAAGTTAGGGCACTCTTGTGTGCCTGCTTGTGTGCCAAAGTAGACTACTAGCTAACAAACCTTTACTACAGTTTACAGGGGTATGCCATTAATGCATTTTTTTAAATGTTTTTCTATCATGTCATCTATCATGTTCTCACTGTTGCCATAGAAACTGCTTCCAGTTTAAAAAGAATATGCGATTTAAAAAAGTTGAACAAAAAGGTATATGAAGATAACTAGCTGCTAATAATATACTTTTTCTTGTTACATACAGCTGGTTTGATTATTAAATGTCTACTAAAATATAACAGAAATAATTTGGGTCATATAATTAGGAATTAGAATAGTAGTGGATGGACCCTTCTGGTATAAAAGTCCGCCATTTTGGTCAACCATGGTTTGCCAGTGCTGTGATAAGATATTGTGTAAAATAGTGAATTTTAAGAATTTATCGGTAATATATGTTTGTTAGCTAGCCAGCCACTTTTCACCCAAATTACCTGCCAATACGCCAACATTCCATTCAATCAATCCAGCCATACACAATACACATGTTGTAAATGCAACAAGTACTGATAATGTATCATGTAATAACACCCAAAGCTTTCCAAGAAAACCCAAATGTAGACTTATAATTATAAAATACAGTATAAACTGTATCATTATATGACTGTATTTTAGGTTGACAATAATTATATTGCACAATTCCTGATACAATCACATGCTTTACTTTTATTTTCCTGCATAAGTACGTTTAGGATTATGCCTTTACTGCCATGTATTCCAATTAGACTGGTTTGGGATTTGTCCCTGACCAATATGGCTTCCATTTTCCACCAAACGCTGCAAATTGTGAGGGCTCTGACATCACAGACCCTCTAAGTAATGTGGATGTCTATGGTTTAGCTGACTTCATAATGAATCTGCTGCCGCAAATAAGACGTTGACAGACACGTTTGCTGTGCCAAACAGCAGAGCTGGCTAACTATCCCATCCGATGCATATTTCACTTGTGCAGAATTCCTCGAGTCTTAGTTAATATTTTAGATCCATAACGATGCGGGGAGTTGTATACTGTCGAAAACGACGGGAGTAAATGTCTGCTAGCCAGCTGACGTTAAGGGTCGTGCTAAGATAGATAGCTACCATTGGATTTCCAGCTGTCTTGACAGCCATCATCGAAGACGTAAATAACATATTTTAAATACTTGGTCAATCTCAATTAGTATGGACTCAAATGTGCAGAAGAGACGTGAGAATAAGAAATCGCTCCGCGTGAAAGTGATCAGCCTTGGCAATGCCGAGGTGGGCAAGGTGAGTCTCCTAGTTTCATAACAACGTTAACATGCCAGCAACTGTACAGATAAATGTAAGAAGACGGGTAGTTTAGCTAGACGACTAGACTCAAATCCACGATTTACGATCGAGTTGAACGGCGACTAGTGTGTGTGTGGACTGGAGCTCCCACGTCACGTAGTTTTTATTAAATAAAAATAAAAACTATTTCCAATAGATACACATGGAAAGACGTGGCTTAACGTGACCGCTTCCCGGAGTAGGGTACGTACTCCCATTTATTTATTTCACCTTTATTTAACCAGGTAGAGTTACACATGGAGTAAAACAAACATACAGTAGAAAAACAAGTCTATAGACATTACTCCAATGTAGAGCCTAATTTTGGCATCGTCATCTACTGACCCTTTTTTTTTTGTCATTTCAATAAAATGAACTGTCGCAATTATACCTACCTCACCGGAAACCAGCTGTGCAGACAACCCTATCAAATGGCCCAAAGTAGCCTATGGCAATATCTACACCTACTTGGTGGAATCTCCAGGTTTACACAGGCAATACACATAGCTAGTTGGATACAAACAAGTGTTAGCTAGTGACTTTTCATCATTTATTTATTGGACCTTTATTAAACTAGGCAAGTCCCAGTTAAGAACAAATTCTTATTTACAATGACGGCCTACACCACCGGTCAAACCCGGGGCTTCGTCCAGGTTTGGCCGGGGTAGGCCGTCATTGTAAATAAGAATTTGTTCTTAACTGACTTGTCTTGTTAAATAAAGGTTACACACACACCACACCACACTGACCAAAAAGTTATTTAGTTGGCATTTACGTATGTCTCCATTACCAGTAAAACATAATCAAAAATATTTATTTCACTTACTTGCTGTGCTGTTTCGTTGTTCATTTATTCAGTCGTTTCGTTCTCAACCAGGATTTCTAAAGAACGCCGTTTGGGTCTTTGTTATGGAACGCCGTTTGGGTCTTTGCGTGTCAAAAAGGGAGAGGCTTGCAAGCCGAAGAACACCATCCCAACTGTGAAGCACGGGGGTGGCAGCATCCTGTTGTGGGGGTGCTTTGCTGCAGGAGGGACTGGTGCACTTCACAAAATAGATGGCATCATGAGGAATGAAAATTATGTGGATATATTGAAGCAACATCTCAAGACATCAGTCAGGAAGTTAAAGCTTGGTTGCAAATGGGTCTTCCAAATGGACAATGACCCCAAGCATACTTCCAAAATTGTGGCAAAATGGCTTAAAGACAAAGTCAAGGTATTGGAGTGGCCATCACAAAGCCCTGACCTCAATCCTATAGACATTTTGTGGGCAGAACTGAAAAAGCGTGTGCGAGCAAGGAGGCCTACAAACCTGACTCAGTTACACCAGCTCTGTCAGAAGGAATGGACCAAAATTCACAAAATGTATTGTGGGAAGCTTGTGGAAGGCTACCCAAAACGTTTGACCCAAGTTAAACAATTTCAAGACAATGCTACCAAATACTAATTGAGTGCATGTAAACTTCTGACCCACTGGGAATGTAATGAAAGAAATAAAAGCTGAAAGAAATAATTCTCTCTACTATTATTCTGACATTTCACATTCTTAAAATAAAGTGGTGATCCTAACTGACCTAAGACAGGGAAATTTTACTAGGATTAAATGTCAGGAATTGTGAAAAACAGAGTTTAAATGTATTTAAACTTCCGACTTCAACTGTACAAGCTAGCCGCTAGCTTTTAAACATATATTTGTTATAGCTTTATTTTGACAGGAAGTCATACTGAGACTAGGGTCTGTTTTACAGATGAGCCCTACATAAATATATCAAACACACATAATATACAAAATTACATATTAAGAAAAACAGACACATTTATCAACATAAAGGTCTCTGATCATTTCTCTGAACTGACCAAAGGGGACCAGAACATCTCATTTAAGAGATCTCTATGAGTTCCACATAAAGGGTGAACAAAAACGAAGTTTTTAGCCGCTATTAGTTTTAATACTTTTTGGATACAATGTTAATGCCAAAAATCACTACAATCAAGCAACCACTGTTGCTTGTACTTTAGCTGTCACCTGCTATCTAGCTAGTACTACTAGCTAGATAGTCATCCGGCTAGTCAGTACGGCTAGCTAGATAGTCAGTACGGCTAGCTAGATAGTCAGTACGGCTAGCTAGATAGTTGTTCGACCACTGCAATACTAACATAACACCCTGGACCAGAGCTAGTGCGCCAACTGGTATCTGTGTGCATGCGCTTTGCAGACCAGGTGGCGTCAGCGCGCACAATCTGCAGCTGGATGTTTCTCCTGATTTCAGCACCCCCCAAAAAATTGCCTCAAAACCCACAATTACACAGAACAATGTTGTGACGTCGGAGCTCCAGTCCGCCCACACTAGTCGCTGCTCAACTCAATAGTAAATCGTGGAGTTGAGTTTAATCGGCTAACAGCAGGCTGTTTGACATTCATAAGAGATACAAAGAACTCTGATTTGAAAAACATTTTTTTTTTTTGTCATATGGCTACTCCGCTACATAAATCAGAAACCTTTTGCTAGATGTACACATAGATTGATTATACAATGGAGCAAAGGCCTCCACTGAACAGATGCATGTAAATAATTTAAGGCAATATTCAACAATGAGATGATGTCCCCCTCTCTAAAGCATGCCAGCCAGCTAGGGTACCCTAAACGCAGAATGCGTTAATACCATCATGACCACTGCAATTGCTGCATAGAATGAAATATAGTTTCCATGTGTATATTATATTATTATATTTGTTACTTTATACACCTCTACTACTTTTTCTTAATAACAGAGCTGCATCATCAAGCGATACTGTGAGAAGAGGTTTGTGCCCAAGTATCTAGCCACCATAGGGATTGACTATGGGGTCACCAAGTAAGTTGTCCCCAATGATGACACATTGTTGTAGCAGTAAGAGGCATATACTGAGTTTCCGAAACATTATGAACACCTGCTCTTTCCGTGACATAGACTGGCCAGGTGAATCTAGGGGAACGCAATGATCCCTTATTGATGTCACCTGTTAAATCCACTTAGAGGAAGGGGAGAAGACAGGCTAAAGAAGGATTTTTAATCTTTGAGACATGGATTGTGTATCTGTGCCATTCAGAGGGTAAATGGGCAAGACAAAATATTTAAGTGCCTTTGAACAGGGTATCGTAGTAGGTGCCAGGCACACCGGTTTGTGTCAAGAACTGCAACTCTGCTGGGTTTTTCACGCTCAACAGTTTCCCGTGTGTATCGAGAATGGTCCACCACCCAATTCTATCCAGCTAACTTGACACAACTGTGGGAAGCATTGGAGTCAACATGGACCAGCATCCTTGTGGAACGCTTCCGACACCTTGTAGAGTCCACGCCCCGACGAATTAAGGCAGTTCTGCAACTTAATATTAGGAAAGTGTTCTTAATGTTTTGTACACTCAGTGTATTTCTATCATGTGTAGACCAGATGCACAGCTCAGTTCCATTGCTGTCAGATCGTTTAAAAAAAAGGAGACAAGTGTACTGTAGAGCAGTGGATCTCAATCTCCTTTTGGTTACTGTTACTACCATGTACATTCAGCTCTGCTTGCATTTTGCAGCCTACCCTCAGCCTCACCACAGAGCTTGCATTTTGCAGCCTACCCTCAGCCTCACCACAGAGCTTGCATTTTGCAGCCTACCCTCAGCCTCACCACAGAGCATGCATTTTGCAGCCTACCCTCAGCCTCACCACAGAGCTTGCATTTTGCAGCCTACCCTCAGCCTCACCACAGAGCANAAAAAAGTATTTGATCCCCTGCTGATTTTGTACGTTTGCCCACTGACAAAGAAATGATCAGTCTATAATTTTAATGGTAGGTTTATTTGAACAGTGAGAGACAGAATAACAACAAAAAAATTCAGAAAAACGCATGTGAAAAATGTTATAAATTGATTTGCATTTTAATGAGGGAAATAAGTGTTTGACTCCTCTGCAAAACATGACTTAGTACTTGGTGGCAAAACCCTTGTTGGCAATCACAGAGGTCAGATGTTTCTTGTAGTTGGCCACCAAGTTTGCACACATCTCAGGAGGGATTTTGTCCCACTCCTCTTTGCAGATCTTCTCCAAGTCATTAAGGTTTCGAGGCTGACGTTTGGCAACTCGAACCTTCAGCTCCCTCCACAGATTTTCTATGGGATTAAGGTCTGGAGACTGGCTAGGCCACTCCAGGACCTTAATGTGCTTCTTCTTGAGCCACTCCTTTGTTGCCTTGGCCGTGTGTTTTGGGTCATTGTCATGCTGGAATACCCATCCACGACCCATTTTCAATGCCCTGGCTGAGGGAAGGAGGTTCTCACCCAAGATTTGACGGTACATGGCCTCATCCATCGTCCCTTTGATGCGGTGAAGTTGTCCTGTCCCCTTAGCAGAAAAACACCCCCAAAGCATAATGTTTCCACCTCCATGTTTGACGGTGGGGATGGTGTTCTTGGGGTCATAGGCAGCATTCCTCCTCCTCCAAACACGGCGAGTTGAGTTGATGCCAAAGAGCTCCATTTTGGTCTCATTTGACCACAACACTTTCACCCAGTTGTCCTCTGAATCATTCAGATGTTCATTGGCAAACTTTAGACAGGCATGTATATGCGCTTTCTTGAGCAGGGGGACCTTGCGGGCGCTGCAGGATTTCAGTCCTTCACAGCGTAGTGTGTTACCAATTGTTTTCTTGGTGACTATGGTCCCAGCTGCCTTGAAATCATTGACAAGATCCTCCCGTGTAGTTCTGGGCTGATTCCTCACCGTTCTCATGATCATTGCAACTCCACGAGGTGAGATCTTGCATGGAGCCCCAGGCCGAGGGAGATTGACAGTTCTTTTGTTTTTCTTCCATTTGCGAATAATCGCACCAACTATTGTCACCTTCTCACCAAGCTGCTTGGCGACGGTCTCGTAGCCCATTCCAGCCTTGTGTAGGTCTACAATCTTGTCCCTGACATCCTTGGAGAGCTCTTTGGTCTTGGCCATGGTGGAGAGTTTGGAATCTGATTGATTGATTGCTTCTGTGGACAGGTGTCTTTTATACAGGTAACAAACTGAGATTAGGAGCACTCCCTTTAAGAGTGCTCCTAATCTCAGCTTGTAACCTGTATAAAAGACACCTGGGAGCCAGAAATCTTTCTGATTGAGAGGGGGTCAAATACTTATTTCCCTCCTTAAAATGCAAATCAATTTATAACATTTTTCACATGCGTTTTTCTAGATTTATTTTCTCTCACTGTTCAAATAAACCTACCATTAAAATGATAGACTGATCATTTCTTTGTCAGTGGGCAAACGTACAAAATCAGCAGGGGATCAAATACTTTTTTCCCTCACTGTATCTATAAGTGACTATTTACCAGTTGTGCACTTATTCTCCAAGAGTCTGGTTTTCTTTTTTGGGGGATGCCTGTAGACATGGCAGGAGTCGTGGACGATTAAACCAAAAAAATAATATCTGTCCGGCATCTTCAAATCCACTGTCAGCAGCGTCTTTAGTTCCCTACCGACTGAGCTGGAGTAGTCTGGCCCTCGGCCTGTGACGCGAGAGGACGTAGTTAGCCATTTGAGAGAGTGGTGAATGTGCTAATCTGGGGGGCCAATCAGGAGGAGGCAGGCAAACATAACGAACAAGCGACTGTTCATGATTCCACTTGTTCGCAAAGAGGCAGGCGCGTTTAGAACTCAGAACAAGAATATAAGCGTTCTGAGCTTTGATCAACACTGGGAATGCAATAATAATTGTGTAAATGCTAATTAACGAAATCCCTGCTCTGCATGAAGTACCCCTGCTGTCTGCATTTTACCAGTAAACCTACTAGTACCCCTTGTTGAGAGCCACTGCTGTAGAGACTACTGAAGTCTGTGTGACTGATTTATTTTATTTTTTTTCTCCATCAGAGTCCAGGTGCGTGACCGAGAGATCAAAGTGAACATCTTTGACATGGCAGGACACCCCTTCTTCTATGAGGTCAGTGAGTACCTTACTGCCTTATTAATTTTCTATGAGGTCAGTGAGTACCTTACTGCCTTATTAATTTTCTATGAGGTCAGTGAGTACCTTACTGCCTTATTAATTTTCTATGAGGTCAGTGAGTACCTTTCTGCCTTATTAATTTTCTATGAGGTCAGTGAGTACCTTACTGCTTTATTGAGCTTCTATGAGGTCAGTGAGTACCTTACTGCTTTATTGAGCTTCTATGAGGTCAGTGAGTACCTTACTGCTTTATTGAGCTTCTATGAGGTCAGTGAGTACCTTACTGCCTTATTAATCTTCTATGAGGTCAGTGAGTACCTTACTGCTTTATTGAGCTTCTATGAGGTCAGTGAGTACCTTACTGCTTTATTGAGCTTCTATGAGGTCAGTGAGTACCTTACTGCCTTATTAATGTTCTATGAGGTCAGTGAGTACCTTTCTGCCTTATTAATTTTCTATGAGGTCAGTGAATACCTTACTGCTTTATTGATCTTCTTTGAGGTCCGTGAGTACCTTACTACCTTATTGCCTTATGGGCTCCTGAGTGGCGCAGCAGTCTAAGGCACTGCATCTCGGCGTCACTACAGACCCTGGTTCGATTCCAGGCCGTATCACAACTGGCCGTGATTGGGAGTCCCATAGGGCGGCGCACAATTGGCCCAGCGTCGTCCGGGTTAGAGTTTGGCCGGGGTAGGCCATCATTGTGAATAAGAATTTGTTCTTAACTGACTTGCCTAGTTAAATCAAAAATGAATTTGATTTATCTGACCTTTATTTTATCAGGTTAGATTACAAATCTATTTTTCAAGAGAGACCGTCACATAAAGTTGAATTCAAAGACATTTAAAACATGAATCATGGTCCTGTTTATAACTACCTTCTAACATACTGGAACATACTGTTACATGTCTGACCAGAAAAACATCTACACTTTCATGTCCAGACACGCTGGTCTGTGTGTTTACTGTGGATTTGCTGCAGTTTCTAATCTGAATGAAAACATGAGATGCACTTCACTACTGTGACTCAATGATGATTTGCGTAACAACAGCGCCCCTTACTGGTGTAATAATGAATTGCTCCACAGGAACAGCAGGGTTGTATTCATTATGGAAACCGGTTACCGTTTTAAGAACCAAACGGTAACAAACAGAATGAAACGGGGAAGGACCTACCTGCATTTGTCCAATAGAAAAGAGAGCGGCAGGTAGGCTAGTGAACGAAAGGTCACTGGTTCGAACCCCCAAGCCGACTAGAAGAAAAATCTGTCGATGTGCCCTTGAGCAAGGCACTAAACCCTAATTGTTGCTGTAAGTCGCTCTGGATAAGAGCGTCTGTTAAATGACTAAAATGTACATCATCCCGTTTGGAGAAACTCACGGTTTCTGTTGCAAAACATTTTGCCACAGAATCCACACTTTAACCCTCATTACACGGATTCTCTTGCAAAATGTTTAGTCTGTGGCAAAAGAGAAAATAAATAAATATAGGTTGTATTTACAATGGTGTTTATGCTCCACTGGTTGCCCTTTTAACAGGCAACAGGTCACAAATGTTGTTATTCTCTGTCTCTCTCTCTCTCTCTCTCTCTCTCTCTCTCTCTCTTTCTCTCTCTCTGTCTCTGTCTCTGTAGGTTCGTAATGAGTTCTATAAGGACAGCCAGGGGGTGGTGTTGGTGTATGATGTAGGTCTGAGGGAGAGTTTCGATGCGTTGGACAGCTGGCTGGCAGAGATGAAACAGGAGATGGGTTCCATGGTTAACATGGAGAGCATCGTCTTCGTTGTGTGTGCCAACAAGGTGTGTGTGTGTGTGTGTGTGTGTGTGTGTGTGTGTGTGTTTTTCAAGTTTTAATGTCACATGCAGGAGTACAGTGACATGCCTTTCTTGCAAGCTCAAAACCCAACAATGCAGTAATCAATAAGGTTCACTGGACTTAATACCGTGTGTGTGTGTGTGTGTGTGTGTGCCCGCCCGCCCGACAGGTGGATCTGACTAAGCGTCGTGTAGTAGACGAGGGAGTGGGCAGGCTATGGGCGGAGTCTAGAGGGTTCCACTACTTTGAGACATCAGCACAGAGTGGTGAGGGCATCAGTGAAGTGTTCCAGGTATGTATACACACACAGCTGGTTACCTCATGGATGGATGGATAACGATTCACCGATATGCATCTGTCCCCTATTCAAATGTTTAAGATACAAGTGCATCAGTCTGCGGACCCATAACCGATCCAAATGTAGCATGCGTCGATCAGAAAAATCTATTCAAACGTTACGAATCTCCGTTAATTTTACATTCTTTAAACCCTCTCAACTGATGCGTCCTCTCTCCTTCAGCCCTCTCTCTGTCAGCCCTCTCTCTGTCAGCCCTCTCTCTGTTAGCCCTCTCTCTGTCAGCCCTATCCCCGTCAGCCCTCTGTCCGTCAGTGTCTAACTGCATGTAACTGTGTTGACAGTCATTGATCTACAAGTCATTTTGAATACCGAACAACCTCAGGCAATATCAGTAGCCTAGTCAAACTGCGCACTGTGCCCAGCTTTGTGCGCTAGGCAGCCTGTTCCTGATCTTGCACATATGTGGCACCTTCAGCATTCAAATGCTAAAATGGCTTCATTAGTTGAGTGACAACCTGTGTCATTTTCTAGGTTATTGTTATCTATGTGCTGTTGAAAATGTGTGTTTTTTTTTACCGGGAATACAAATTAGCTATCGAAGACACAACTCTCATCTGGCTATACCTGCTGAATGGGGCTTACAATATATTTTATTTTGATCGTTCAGATTCACCATCAGTAATAGTTTTGGTAGTTCTGCTTTAAACAATCAATATACATCGTCATTTTTAGATAAACACGGTCAAGTTAATAAATTCATAACGCGGGACAGCAATCACTTTTGCGAGTTGCACTGCATGGTAAACCATTCGATTTTGAAATCCAACCGTGTGCTATATATTGATTGGCTATGTCATAGCTCATTTGTAAAAGATAAATATCGACACATGACTAGCTCAAACACTTCATCTGCAAAAATGATAAGTGAATTAGTGGGTGATTTCACAACCAAAGTGGGGGGGACAAAAACGGGCTACATTGCCTCATAATCTGATAGTGTTAGATGTCTAGTCTCCTTTATGGCTCTAATCTGATAGTGGTGGTGGGGTGGTAGATGTCTAGTCTCCTTTACGGCTCTAATCTGATAGTGGTAGATGTCTAGTCTCCCGTATGGCTCTAATCTGATAGTGGTAGATGTCTAGTCTCCCGTATGGCTCTAATCTGATAGTGGTAGATGTCTAGTCTCCCGTATGGCTCTAATCTGATAGTGGTAGATGTCTAGTCTCCTTTATGGCTCTAATCTGATAG
>QNTS01011904.1:4727-14727 GCA_003317085.1 Hucho hucho
AACCTTATATAACCTATAACCTTATATCTAACCCTCTATAACCTTATATAACCTATAACCTTATATCTAACCCTCTATAACCTTATATAACCTATAACCTTATATCTAACCCTCTATAACCTTACATAACCTATAACCTTATATCTAACCCTCTATAACCTTACATAACCTATAACCTTATATAACCTATAACCTTATATCTAACCCTCTATAACCTTATATCTAACCCTGTACAACCTTATATAACCGATAACCGTATATCTAACCCTCTATAACCTTATATCTAACTCTCTATAACCTTATATCTAACCCTCTATAACCTTATATAACCTATAACCTTATATCTAACCCTCTATAACCTTATATAACCTATAACCTTATATCTAACCCTCTATAACCTTACATAACCTATAACCTTATATCTAACCCTGTATAACCTTATATAACCTATAACCTTATATCTAACCCTCTATAACCTTATATCTAACCCTCTATAACCTTATATCTAACCCTCTATAACCTTATATAACCTATAACCTTATATCTAACCCTCTATAACCTTATATAACCTGTAACCTTATATGACCTATAACATTGTATCTAACCCTCTAAAACCTTACATAACCTATAACCTTATATAACCTATAACCTTACATCTAACCCTCTATAACCTTACATAACTTATATAACTCTCCATCTGTGATTACGCGATGACAACCTCCATTGCCCTGTTAGCTGTTGTTGTACAGGTTATTTGTTTCAAACCTGTCTTCTCTGACATCCACAACACAAATCAGAGCAGTGATATAACTTCAAACCAGAACCGTGTCCTTCTCACCTCATAGTTGATTAAACGTTTGATGTCGCCTTAAAAAATGACTGTTCTAATCTTCTTATGAGATTTGAGCTTTCAACTGTCACTTCAGCATGTGTAGCTGACTCCCTGGTCATCATATCTGGCTGGTGTAGTCACTTTCACAATGGGGAGTGTGTTTGTGTGTGTGTGTTTGTGTGTGTGTGTTCCCAGAGAATTCTACAGTAGCTACCACTACCAGATGAGCTTACCCTGAGCTGCAGAGCAGAGCAGCAAGGCAGGATTAGCACTCACTGGATTGGCTGGTTTGAGAAATAACACTCCTTTCCAAAGTTCTGTTTTCTGCTTGGCTTTCATGAGAGAGTTAAAACCTTGAGGTTGTATATCTCGACTACTTTAGCAGCCCCTGTCACTACCGCTGTATCCTACTAGGGGAGAATGCACTGTGTGTGTGCGTGTGTGCGTGCGTGTGTTTGTGTGTGTGTGTGTTCGTGTGTTTGTGTGTATGTGTGTGTGTGCGTGTGTGTGTGTGTGTGTGTGCATGTGTGTGTGCGTGTGTGCGTGCTTGCGGGCGTGTGTGCGTGCTTGCTTGCATGCAGGTGTGTGTGTGTTTGTGTGTGTGTGTGTGCGTTCGTGTGTTTGTGTGTATGTGTGTTTGCGTACGTGCGTGTGTGTGCATGTGTGTGTGCGTGTGTGTGTGCACGTGCGTGTGTGTGACCTAATTTAGAGGAGCAAAACTGAGAAAGGGAAAGTGGATGATAGAGAGAGGGAGATAAAAAGAGAGAGGAAGAAGAAGAGAGAAAGAGAGAGAGGGAAAACATTCCATTAATTTCAACACATCCTCCTAACGTTTTAAAGCTACTTATTTGTTTCCTCCCTCGCTGTGACATCACTTCCCCCTACTGTATTACATCACGATGCACCTCCCCATTCACTGAATCTTCTTCCAGCCAGCACAATGGCAATAGAGACGAAACAACCCTCTAACCCTCTATAGTGCCTTCGGAAAGTATTCAGACCCCTTGACTTTTTCCACATTTTGTTGCGTTACAGCCTTATTCTAAAATGGATTAAGTACATTATTTTCCTCTTCAATCTACACACAATACCCCGTAATGACATCTCAATACCCCATAATGACAAAGCAATACCCCATAATGACATCACAATACCCCATAATGACATTGCAACACCCCATAATGACATCACAATACCGCATAATGACATCACAATACCCCATAAAGACAAAGTAAAAACAGGGTTTTCGAAATTTTAGCAAATGCATTAAAAATGAGAAACAGAAATACCTTATTTACATAAGTATTCAGACCCTTTGCTATGAGACTCGAAATTGAGCTCAGTGCTCAGAGCTCAGGTACATCCCGTTTCCATTGATCATCCTTGAGATATTTCTACAACTTGATTGGAGTCCACCTGTGGTAAATTCAATTGATTGGACATGATTTGGAAAGGCACACACCTGTCTATATAAGGTCCCACAGTTGACAGTGCATGTCAGAGGAGAAACCAAGCCATGAGGTCGAAGGAATTGTCCGTTGAGCTCCGAGACAGGATTGTGTCGAGGCACAGATCTGGAGAAGGGTACCTAAAAAATTATGCAGCATTGAAGGTACCCAAGAACACAGTGGTCTCCATCATTCTTAAATGGAAGAAGTTTGGAACTACCAAGACTCTTCCTAGAGCTAGCCACCCGGCCAAACTGAGCAATTGGGGCAGAAGGGCCTTGGTCAGGGAGGTGACCAAGAACCCGATGGTCACTCTGACAGAGCTCTAGAGTTCATCTGTGGAGATGGGAGAACCTTCCAGAAGGACAACCATCTCTGCAGCAGGACAACCATCTCTGCAGGCCTTAATGGTAGAGTTGCCAGACGGAAGCCACTCCTCAGTAAAAGGCACATGACAGCCGCTTGGAGTTTGTCAAAAGGCACCTAAAGACTCTCAGACCATGATAAACAAGATTCTCTGGTCTGATGAAACCAAGATTGAACTCTTTGGCCTGAATGCCAAGCGTCACGTCTGTAGGAGACCTGGCACCATCCCTACGGTGAAGCATGGTGGTGGCAGCATCATGCTGAGGGGATTATTTTCAGTGGCATGGACTAGGAGACTAGTCAGGATCGAGGCAAAGATGAACAGAGCAAAGTACAGAGAGATCCTTGATGAAAACCTGCTACAGAGCGCTCAGGACCTCAGACTGGGGCTAAGATTCATCTTCCTACTGGAGAACGACCCTAAGCACCCAGCCAAGACATTGCAGGAGTGGCTTAGGGACAAGTCTCTGACTGTCTTTGAGTGGCCCAGCCAGGGCCCGGACTTGAACCCGATCTAACATCTCTGAAGAGACCTGAAAATAGCTGTTCAGCAATGCTCCCCATTCAACCTGAGAGAACTTGAGAGGGTCTACAGAGAAGAATGGGAGAAGCTCCCCAAATACGGGTGTGCCAAGCTGGTAATGTCATACCCAAGAAGACTTGTAATCGCTGCCAAAGGTGCTTCAACAAAGGACTGAGTAAAGGGTCTGAAAACGTATGTACATGTGGTATTTCAAATTTTTATTTGTAACAAATGTACAAAAATGTCGAAAAACCTGTTTTCGCTTCGTCATTATGGGGTATTGTGATGTCATTATGGGGTATTAGGATGTCATTATGGGGTATTGGGATGTCATTATGGGGTAGATTGATGGGGTAGATTGAGAGAAAGAGAAAAAATGATTTAATCAATTTTAGAATAAGACTGTAATGTAACAAAATGTGGAAAAAGTCAAGGGGTCTGAATACTTTCCGAATGTACTGTAGACCACAGCTCAGTGATTGGCATATCTGTTCCCTTACATATATGATTAATTGTCATTTTTTAATGTATTGGTCTGATTAACATCATCAACCCATTTAATCCCATTGGTCACAATAGTAAAGAAAAACAGACTCTAGAGAAAGTTAAACATTACAGTGTCTAGTATGATTTGGAGAAGTTTCATATGATTTCTCAAAATGGTCGCAAGACCGCAAGCATAAATCTGTACTTTTAAAGGTGTACTTTAAAAAAAACAAATACATTGTTGACATTTGTTTATATTTTCTTTGTAAATATGTTTAAAGGGCCTAGTTTACATATGTGCCTTAATTTTTTTAAACATTTAATCCATGATGCTTGTGGTATATAAAAATATCTTAGCGGTCACATTTGTGACCCATGGCAAAATACAGTGGCTCTAACTTATTATATACAGTACCAGTCTAAAGTTTGGACACAATTACTCATTCTTTAGTTTTTACTATTTTCTACATTGTAGAATAATAGTGAAGACATAACAATTATGAAATAACACATATGGAATCATGTAATAACCAAAAAAGTGTTAAACAAATCTAAATATATTTTATATTTTATATTCTTCAAAGTAGACACCCTTTGCTTTGATGACAGCTTTGCACACTTTTATGTGGGAACAACTTCAAGACAGTTGGAAAAGCATTCCAGTTTAAGCTGGTTGAGAGAATACCAAGAGTGTGCAAATGTAGTGTATCTTCAGCTTAAACTGACATATTTTAGTGGGGATTTATTTATGATGCTAATTAGATTTTTGCAGGGGCACGGACATTGACCTTAGGGGGGCTTTAAACTGCAAATCCATATCAATCCAAATGCTTAAGTATTTGCGAACACGTTTGATTGGAAAACCATCTAATGAGTGAAAATGTAGTTAATCGGAAACATTCTTATGAGAGTTTTAAAAAATTTAATCAGCAAGTGATTTCTGCATACAGTAGCTATACAATCTGACTGTTAGCATGTGGGTGTTAGGGTTAGGGCATGGGGTAACAGGGCTGGGGTGTGTAGGTCATTGGGGTATATGTATTTTGGGGCTGATGAATAGAGTTAAATGTATGTTTATTTTATTATAGGCATAGCAATGTATGTTCCCATCGGTCACAATGGGAACGAGAATAAAACTACTCTATATTGTGCTTATCAATACATTATGTTTTCTATACGAAGCATTTACAACTTGCAGTTTGTTTAAAATGGGACTCTTATTCTCCCTCCTCCCAGCATCTTGTAAATAAAGGCATTATGTTGACATCAGGTGGCCTACACTTGCTAATGAGACAATGAATGAAGCCCTATGAAACGCCAGTTCTATTGCATTGTACTGTCCCTGAAGTGTTTCTTCATCTCCTCACAACATTAATAATGCCAATGCTAAATCCCTCTTTAATAGACCTGTGAGGTTTGATCCTGTCCTGTTACTGAGATAATGGCCTGCCTTAATATGAATTGTTATGTGAAACAATGCCGGAGCTGACTATGACTAATTAATGAAGTCCCTGTCTGTCTGCTGCCATAGGCACAGAGAGAGAGAGACAGAGAGAGAGAGAGAGAGAGAGAGAGAGAGAGAGAGAGAGAGAGAGAGAGAGAGAGGGAGAGAGAGAGAGAGAGAGAGAGAGAGAGAGAGAGAGAGAGAGAGAGAGAGCGAGAGAGAGAGGGAGAGAGAGAGAGAGCGGGACAGAGAGACAGCGGGAAAGAGAGAGAGAGCGAGAGAGAGGAAGATGGGGCTTAGCCTGTCCTCATTTAATTCTTTATAACAGAACAAAACAGAGCAGAGCAGAACAGAACAGTGCAGAACAGAACAGAACAGTGCAGAGCAGAGCAGAACAGAACAGAACAGTGCAGAACAGAACAGAGCAGAACAGAACAGAGCAGAGCAGAACAGAACAGTGCAGAAATTATAATTGCCTGTCAATAGTCCCAATTAAACGAGAGATGTGCATGGATGTCTACTTGAGGAATATGAACTCAACTGTCTCAACATGGCAAGAAAAGGGTGAGAAATTTATTCTGCAATGGTTATGATATATACACTACCGGTCAAAAGTTTTAGAACACCTACTCATTCAAGGGTTTTTCAAGGGTTCTACATTGTAGAATAATAGTGAAGACATCAAAACTATGAAATAGGACATATGGAATCATGAAGTCACCAAAAAAGTGTTAAACAAATCAAATAGCCACCCTTTGCCTTGATGACAGCTTTGCACACTGTTGGCATTCTCTCAACCAGCTTCATGAGGTAGTCTCCTGGAATGCATTTCAATTAACAGGTGTGCCTTCTTAAAAGTTAATTTGTGGATTTTCTTTCCTTAATGCGTTTGAGCCAATCAGTTGTGTTGTGGGGTATGGTAGGGGGGTATACAGAAGATAGCCCTATTTGGTAAAAGACCAAGTCCATATTATGGCAAGAACAGCTCAAATAAGCAAAGAGAATCGAAAGTCCATCGTTACTTTAAGACATGACGGTCAGTCAATATGGAAAATGTCAAGAACTTTGAAAGTTTCTTCAGGTGCAGTCGCAAAAACCATCAATTGTTATGATTAAACTGGCTCTCATGAGGACCGCCACAGGAAAGGAAGACCCAGAGTTACCACTGATGTAGAGAAGTTCATTAGAGTTACCAGTCTCAGAAATTGCAGCCCAAATAAATGCTTCACAGAGTTCAAGTAGCAGACACATCTCAACATCAACTGTTCAGAGGAGTGAGTGAATCAGACCTTCATGGTAGAATTGCTGCAAATAAACTTTTTTTGGTTACCACATGATTCCATATGTGTTATTTTATCGTTTTGATGTCTTCACTATTATTGTACAATTATTCTACAATGTAGAAAAGCGTAAAAATAAAGAAAAACCCTTGAATGAGTAGGTGTTCTAAAACTTTTGACCGGTAGTGTATATTATGTTTATAAATGAAATATTGAATTTGACATTACAGCATTCAGCCTCCAAACGTCAATGGAAAATGTGAACCGTGTGTTCTACTGTTAAACTGCACTTCGGATTCGATGGCATAGAGAAAAATACTTGAAATAGCTTATCTATTTACTACTGTGACATGGGTCCAACTAAATAAGATGAATGGTAGCCTATACTAAATAACTTGTTGTAGGCCTATAGGCTATTTCATGAGTAGCCTAGTCTATAAAACCATCACATTCAGAAAATATGAGGAATTTATTCCGTAAAGATCATGGCAATGAATTGAATAATAAGACATATATTTCTAATTATTGTACAATGCAAAGATGAGAAAAATATATATGTTTGCTCTTCTCACTAAAAGCATATGTTGGCATATAGTTATTATATTTAACTAGGCTACCTGTTTTTTGTTATGAATAAGTGTCATATATTCACCATTTGCACTACTATTGCTAGACTACGACTATACTATGAGACTACTACTAGACTACTACTAGACTACGAGACTACTACTAGACTACTACTATACTACGAGACTACTACTAGACTACTACTATACTACGGTACTACCACTAGACTACTACTAGACTACGAGACTACTACTAGACTACTACTAGACTACTACCATACTACGAGACTACAGCTAGACTACTACTATACTACGATACTACCACTAGAATACGAGACTACTACTAGACTACTACAAGACTACTACTAGACTACTACTATACTACGAGACTACTACTAGACTACTAATAGACTACGATACTACTACTAGACTACTACTATACTACTATACTACCACTAGACTACTACTAGACTACGAGACTACTACTAGACTACTACTATACTACGAGACTACTACTAGACTACTACTAGACTACTACTAGACTACGAGACTACTACTAGACTTCTACTAGACTACTACGAGACTACTATACTACCACTAGACTACTACTGGACTACGCCTATACTACTATACTTCTACTACTATACTATTAGACTACTATGCTACTACTATACTACTAGGATACTACTGGACTACTACTATACTACAGCTATTCTACTATACTACTACTAGACTACTACTAGACTATTGCTATACTACTACTAGACTACTACTAGACTACTACTAGACTATTACTAGACTACTGCTATACTACTATACTACTATGTGTTTATGCTACTACAATACTATTAGACTACTATGCTACTACTATTCTACTAGGATATTACTAAACTAATACTAAACTACTACTATTCTACTATACTACTAGACTACTACTTGACTACTAGGCTACTACTAGACTACTACTAGACTACTTCTATACTACTAGAATACTACTAGACTACTACTATACCACTAGGCTACTACTAGACCACTACTAGACTACTACTATACTACTAGAATACTACTAGACTACTACTATACCACTAGGCTACTACTAGACCACTACTAGACTACTACTATACTACTAGAATACTACTAGACTACTACTGTACCACTAGGCTACTACTATTCTACTATACTACTAGACTACTAGGCTATTACTAGACTACTACTAGACTACTACTATACTACTAGAATACTACTAGACTACTACTATACCACTAGGCTACTACTAGACCACTACTAGACTACTGCTATACTACTATACTACTAGACTACTAGACTACTACTAGACCACTACTAGACTACTACTATACTTCTATACTACTAGACTACTACTAGACAACTACTAGACTACTACTATACTACTACTAGACTACTACTATACTACTACTAGACTACTACTAGACTACTGCTATACTACTATACTACTAGACTACTAGACTACTACTGGACCACTACTAGACTACTACTATACTACTATACTACTAGACTACTACTAGACCACTACTAGACTACTACTATACTACTACTAGACTACTACTATACTACTACTATACTACAGCTATTCTACTATACTACTACTAGACTACTACTAGACTACTGCTATACTACTACTAGACTACTACTAGACTACTACTAGACTATTACTAGACTACTGCTATACTACTATACTACTATGTGTTTATGCTACTACAATACTATTAGACTACTATGCTACTACTATTCTACTAGGATATTACTAAACTAATACTAAACTACTACTATTCTACTATACTACTAGACTACTACTAGACTACTAGGCTACTACTAGACTACTACTAGACTACTTCTATACTACTAGAATACTACTAGACTACTACTAGACTACTACTAGACTACTACTAGACTACTAGGCTACTACTAGACTACTACTAGACTACCACTATACTACTAGAATACTACTAGACTACTACTATACCACTAGGCTACTACTAGACCACTACTAGACTACTACTATACTACTAGAATACTACTAGACTACTACTAGACTACTACTAGTTTCACACGTCTCTCCTCTCCTTCCACTTCTCTGTGTTTCACACTTCTCTCCTCTTCTCCCACTTCTCTGTGTTTCAGTGAAGGTTCAGAAGAGTGACAACCCCCACTCATGGGACCCCTGTGTGAATTACTGTCCCCCCCAGCACCCCTCCTCTCACTGTAAGCCCAACACTAATACCTGGACCACTTCCTCCAACCCCTCCAGCACACAGGAGTACTGCAAATGTAAGTATCGCCTCTGCTTCTGTTTCTACGTCTTTCTGTGTCTGTGCGTTGTGCACCATGCCTTTGCTCTCACACTGCCGGAAATGTAGCTATATCTTGTGTCTGTGTCTGATCTGTGTTGTGTCTGTCTTAGTCGTAGTGTCCACCAAGAGTTCGTTTCTACGTGACTTTAGACTCTCTATCTCCCTACTGCCCTAGTGTCCACGAGGACTCAGTATCTACGTGACTTTAGTCTCTCCCTCACTTTACTGAATTAGTGTCCACCTGACTCTCCAGTCATAATATATACAGTATACTTTAGTCTCTCCCTCACTCTACTGAATTAGTGTCCACCTGACTCTCCAGTCATAATATATACAGTATACTTTAGACTCTCCAGTCATAATATATACAGTATACTTTAGACTCTCCAGTCTTAATATATACAGTATACTTTAGACTCTCCAGTCATAATATATACAGTATACTTTAGACTCTCCAGTCATAATATATACAGTATACTTTAGACTCTCCAGTCATAATATATACAGTATACTTTAGACTCTCCAGTCATAATATATACAGTGTACTTTAGACTCTCCAGTCATAATATATACAGTGTACTTTAGACTCTCCAGTCATAATATATACAGTATACTTTAGACTCTCCAGTCATAATATATACAGTGTACTTTAGACTCTCCAGTCATAATATATACAGTATACTTTAGACTCTCCAGTCTTAATATATACAGTATACTTTAGTCTC